>CAAKHG010030818.1:34084-44984 GCA_901007715.1 Dactylopterus volitans | reverse complement strand
TTTTTTCAGATTGTTTTTTTTTTTTTTTTCTCCTCACCCCGGACCCGCCCCATCCCCCAACCCCCTATCCAGCCCCCCACCCACCCATGTGCTACGTGGGAGCCTGCCTCCGTCGCCACTCTCCTGAAATCTTCAATGACATTGTTAGCATAATCTGCAATAATCCATTCATCTGTCACATCAGTGCTTCTCCTCGCCGCATGCGTAGAGTTTTTTCAGAGCGGCGACCGCGGGAACTGCCTGCACACGCACACGCACACACACACACACACGCCGGCATCGATCGCCTCTGTATGGAGCCTACGAGCTGTTATTGGACGGCGGTCGATAGCACTAAGCAGCGCCTATCTAGCACCGCATGCCACATGCAGAGGGACAAGGAGTCACACTAATTGGACCGAGATGATGTAACAGCGTCCCTATTCAAAGTGGAGAACAACAACAACAACAACAGCAGCAACAACAAAAAAAAAGAGCTAACCTTTGATTTGTTTATTTTTCAAGGCGAAACATGAACCGATCTAAAAGTCTGCCCAAGCCGAGTTTACAGTCCACAAGGTTCGGTCCTGGTTGATTTTTACGTCACCAAATTTTAGTCAGCAACGGCGCTTGATGCTCGATTTCAACGCATAATTGGCCAGAGTCTGATGCTTTCACTGGCCTGCTAGCGGCAATAGGGGGGCTTATTGCCGTGCTGAGAAGTTAAAGTAGCAGCCTCTTGCGTTTAAAGTCTCAATGCGGCTGCTCCTTCTGCCGCGACCGATTCGCTGCCAAACTCGGCCAACGCCGGCTTCTGCGGATGCGATTTCGATGAACGACACTGGGTGTTAAGCTCGGCTCTCGCACACATTTCTCGCGGCTGCTCCAAAATGAAGGTCAAATTGCGTTTTGACGGGGCATTCTTTCCTTGCGAAGCCGCGTCAGTGAGCAGTGCTCAGTTTGCGTTTGCAGTTTGTGTTTTCATCCTTGCGACATCAGCTCGTTCACCGCTGTCACTTCTCTC
Organism: Dactylopterus volitans; assembly: GCA_901007715.1. NCBI lineage: Eukaryota > Metazoa > Chordata > Actinopteri > Syngnathiformes > Dactylopteridae > Dactylopterus > Dactylopterus volitans. The sequence goes on along the minus strand of CAAKHG010030818.1, from coordinate 43,981 downwards.
TGCTTTAATTAAAGATGCTGGCCATTATTTCTAGAATATAATGCAACAGCCGTGCCATATATTTCCCCCCTCAGGAGGAGTTTTATGTCGCATTTTGATTTAATCTGTTTGAGAGAGGTGTTGACATATTTGAGTGATTGCTATGGGGACCGTAATTTGTGATGCTGTTGGAACTGTGCTGGGTTACAGTGAGAAATGTCCCTAATATCTTGGTCATCCCACTCACGTGCATAAGGCTGATAAAACGTTTAGCATCACAAATTACCGTCCCGGTAACAATCCTTCAAACATGACAGCACCTCCCGCAAGCGCATTCAATCAAGATTCAACATGAAAATGAATTTCCTCCAGGGCTGTCGCATTATATTCTATGGCGAACATGCAGCGGTCATAATGTTATGGCTGATCCGTGCGCGTTAAGTGGCTGCGCAGTACGACTTTGACACGATGACAAATGATGATTTACCTCCCCCCCTCCTTTTCATTTTTTTTCGTTTCAGCCATAAAAACAAAACGTCGGGCTGGCCGCCACCTGGCCCGGGCTCCTGGGGTGGAATGCAGGGTCCCGCATACAGCTGGGACAGCATGAACAGCAGCAGGGAGGGCCGGGACTGCCTCACCAAGTATGTATGATCGCCACCGCCGGCGTGCGCGCCCTCGCTTGTTTGAGCCCTGGCGTGAATATCCGCTCAAAATGGTCAAGGCATGATTTTTTTTTTGTTTTTAAGTGAGTCAGCATTACATGTCTTGTTGTATCTTTGAACTGAGAGGGGAAAAGTCATAGTTTGGCAGGTATTTTTGTATCCTGGCTGCTGTCAGTGTGAAATTTGTCATTCGGGAAGAAACCGGAACCTGCCAGGAAAAGAAAAAAAAACCCAAAAACACACACACACGTCATCAAGTGGGACCGTCTCGGCCTTGAGGCGGTTCTGCCCGATGCGTCCAGCTCCATGCGGACGCGTCTGGGTGTCAGTGAGCTCGGCGGGAATCCAGCATGCACAGGAAAAACATCTCCCACCCTCCCTCCCTCCTCTCTGCTTTTGACTAATCATGAAACCAGAATGTTGGCTCGGCCGAGGAACTTTTTTTTTTTTTGGGAGGGGGGTGGGGGGGGGGGCACCAAAATTAATTGTCTCTGCAATTTGTCTGCCGGCGGTTTTTAAGCAGATGCGGTTGATTTTAATTAGCCGATCTGGTGCAGGAACCAGCGGACGCGGCTCGCCGTGAATGAATGAATCCCGCGGGTCGACCGCTGCCGTCCGCCGGCGAGCGTCCATCCATCTCAGCGCCTCGTTTTTCTGGGGGTTTTTTTCTTCTTTTTTCACTCTCTTTGAAACTCTTGGTCTCTCTTCCTTCTGGTTGGCTCGGGCTTCTATATCTCACCGATGCTTCGCGCCCCTTTTTTCCTTTTTTATCTCCCCTCTGTTCTCTCTCAAGTGTTTTGTTTTCATCTTTTTTTTGCCGCCATTCTCTCACATCCTCCTCCCCTGTTTTCCTTTTTGATCTTTGCTCCGCTCCTTCCCTTCCCTCCGCCTCTGCGCCCACTCGACGGCGCTTTTTCTTCCCTCGACCTCTTCCGATTCCACGGGGGGGCACGCGCCACGTTTCGTAAAGGGGTGTTAAAAAAAAGGAAAGAGCCTTTACATGTTTGTCATGAGTCATGAGATCTACGGCGGAAAAACAGTTAACCACATAAAGGCCCTCTCTGAAACGGACTCTGTGTCAGTGTGCCATTGACGCGGTGACTCTCGCCGGCTCTCCAAGTTGCGATGATCGCTCTGTCACCAGCCGGGGTCGTTCTCCCTTCCTACCCCGAGGAGCACACGTTCATCCTTGAGAAGGTTTAGCTCTCGAGAGATCTCATATGACTGATGCAGCGATCCCGGAGCTCGAATAACACCGGCCCGTCGTGTCTGAGACAGCTAAGCTAGCAGCTCACGACGCAAATCTGTCAACACAACCGGAGGTCTTTTGAAATGACTTTGCAATTTTTTAATTTTTTTTTTGTTTTTTGCATTTAATAATTTAACTTCATTGGGATGTGACCTTTCAAACTCAGCCTTCCCTTGACCCCCTGACTCGGTGCTCTTGCCCTCCTCCGGGATTAAACCCCCCCCCCCTCCGACCGTGATGAGAATGGGACGATGAGCCGACACGGCAGATTGGAACATGCTTCATTACAGGCAGATTTAGTTTGAGATCTCCCGACCGTATGTATCGCACAATACACGGAAATGTGACAGCCGAAGAGGGGATGAGAAAGCGCAAAAAGGGAGGGTAAAGAAGAAGAAGAAAAAAAAAAAAAAAAGAATGTGGAGCTGCAGAGACTGATCTGGAGAGGCTGCAGATCAGGTCCCATCCTGGGTGGCTGGAACACGCCTCATCATCCCAGCAGATTTAGGCGGCGCTGCATGTTGTAATAACAGCATGAACACTGAGAGGTTAAAGTCGCACGGGTCAAACAAAACCTTCAAACAATATTACAGTCACCCGATGAGATGGAAACGGGAGATTGGAGCGAGCGACGCCAGAGCCGGGCCGGCCGCGGCTCAGTTTCAGTGGCGGTCGCGAGCGGACGCAGCGTCCCGACGGGCGCGGGAGCGGGCAGCGTTCGCAGCACACACCCTCGGCTGACTTTATGAGTTACTCATGTCTGCCAAGGCGAGGAGACTCGGCGTTGTGCAATCAGCAACAAAATTAACAGTTTATAGCGCTTCAGCAAGTGCCGCATCGCATCTCGCGGCCGGCTTCGCGGAGGCGAATCACGACTCTCTGACGCGGGCGAGGCTCACGCACCTGCACCAAATTTCTTCATATCGGGCAGAAACGTCAAGTTTAATCTCATGAGCTGATGAGATTATTGGTGGTCAAAGTCACCATGAAATCACGAGACTCGAGACTGGATCGGACTCGAAAATGCATTTGCCCGCTGTGGCAGATATTACAAAAAATGTCTAAAAAGGCTAAAATGATTACATCATATATCCAAAGAGGTCAAGACATAACTTACATACCATCGCCAGGTGGTAATTCAAGACACCCTCGATCACGGTGGGAAAATATTGTCCATAACCTAGGACGCTTTTAGCTATTGCGGTCCTTAATGCTAAATGATCCGTTGCGCCGCTGCGATGTCAACTGATCATAAACAGGAAATGTGTGGGAGGGGTTCACCGCTCTGTGAAAGACCACGCTGCCAAATGGTGCAGCAGTTTGAGTCCTCAAAAAGATGCAAAGAATCTGGGAATTTCATTGTCTGCAGCGGATTAAATGATTTGGAGAATCTGAAGTTGTATCTGTACGCGAGGGACGTGGCTGGAGAACCAATATTCGACCGCCGTGATCCTCGGCCCCTCAGGAGGCGCTGCCCCAAAGACAGACTCCACATCGCTGCCTGGGCTCGGGAGCGCACCGTCTGCGAGCTGGCGGACCGCTGATCCACGAATGCCAGCGCAAACTCCGCCGCGCAAACACAGAGCGGAGCTCATTTAAGACGAAGATAAACCGCCCTGGTGTCTGACCAGCCAGAATTTGAAATTGTGTTTGGAAACCATGGAAGGTCTTGTCAGGTCATCCAGGAGGGAGAGAGCGAGAGAGAGACAGAGAGAGAGGAACCATCCGGCTTGTTTGGGTTCAAAAGCGAGCATGCATAATGGGTGACCATTAGTGAGGCAACGCCAAACCGCTTTCTGCACGTGCTACGGCAGCATGGCGCCGTACTCAAAGAGTCTTGGTGCCAAACTGCCGCGCGCTGAAAACGTTTGCTGCATTGTGGAACATAAAATACGACAAAGGAGACTCGAGCTGAAAAGAAACGTCAAGCACCAATCTGAAAACTTTATGCTTTCAAAATTACAGCAGTTTTTCCTGCTCGGCTCCAAAACACAAGAGGTTTACTTTTCTGACTTCTCCGAACCGCGTTGCTGCCATCAATTTAAAAAGAAAAAAAAAAAGCAAATCATTTTTTTTTTTTTAATTTCAAACATTTATTTTTCTGCTATTTCAATTAAATAGGGCTTTCGATGTTTTGCAAATCATCATTTTTCCGTTTTACGCCCAAACCTCAACTTCTTTGGTTGTATTTCACATTAATTAGCAGGAACTCTGGTCATAGCTTTTAGCTCACGCGCTTTGATGGTAACTGTGATGATAGCCATAAACGGCATAAATAAAAAAGAAGGGACCTCTTTTCAAGTTGAAAATGAATAACGCTGATCTGATTCAATGTCCGGAGCCTGTTTGTTTGGACTGGCGAGCAGAATGTTGGATGTAATGCAGATTGGGCCCAGATTGCACGTCTGAGGGATTTATGAATGCAGGACCTGGGCTCTGTGTGCTAATGATCAGACCCGAGCCAGAGTCCTGATATATATTAACTCCCCGTTTCGCCGCTTCCGATTGGTTTGCTCAAATCATTCATTCCAAAAATTAATGCTATCTCCCCTGGGCGAGAATGACTTTGCGCCGTGGGAAAGCAGGAACTGATCGAATTTTAATGCGAGAGCCTCCTTTAATGTGCGGCGGGCGTTTGATCCCCTGTAACAGCCCTGCTCCTCCATTAGCAGCGGCATGTCATCTCGAGGTTCAACCTTATTGCCGACTCATTTTGTGTCAGCCCGGATAAGCGGGTCAGCGAATTGTCTGAGCCGGGGGGGTGGGGTGGGGGGGAGTGGATCGCGCCTCGGAGAAACTGGGCTCTGTTTCTTTGACTGAAGGAAAGACTTCTTTGTCGATATATTTTCCAGCCAAGTGTCCCAGAGCAGCTCCCTGGAAGAGGTTCACCTGGACGGCATCCCGCCTGCCCCCCGCCTGGTGGAGATGAGGCGGGACCCTGTCCTGGGCTTTGGCTTTGTGGCCGGCAGCGAGAAGCCGGTGGTGGTCCGCTCCGTCACGCCAGGTACGAACGACACCCCGCCGCCGGCGCTCAGTAATCCGGGCTAAAATGTGAGTTATTCACATCGGGTGCATTGAGGCGGAGCTAATTAACGTTAAAACACACTCATAGATTGATTTGCGCCCTGATCGTTTCGACCATGGCTGACAGAACTGGGGTCCTCCGTGAATGAACAGGCGACGTTAGCTCAGTCACAGTAAAGGGGAGTAAAAATGATCACGTTCACATAAGTTAAGTTTACATTCCATAGGTTTACGTTATGTTAGCTAATGTTACTTGTGGATACCTCATTAGAATATATGATGCTACATCATTTTTTTTGTTTCACGTTAACATGATGCCATAACACATTAGCTTATGTCAGATTCACAGGCAGCTGTTGGAGACGAAAGACGACATGTTCACACTTATGATTTCATCTGTTTGAGAGATGGGGCCCTGAGTCGCAGAAATTATATACCGCATGCTTAACTTACAAATTAGGATCAGATTTATTGCTGCTGCTGCTGTTGTTGTTATTGAAATATACTGTTTTTATATTTTTGATATAAACCAGATATTTGAAGCTGATTTGATTTTGTAATACAGGGTGACAACCTTTATTCATATTCAAGTGGTATCTTGAAGGGAGTCGTCCAGAGTTGCATTGTGGAGTTTTGTCTGAGCCAGATATTTTTATGTGATCATCTGAATTTAAATTTTTTATATTCTAGCCAGCTTGCGCCTTGATTCTCGCCTCACATGAGCCAAACACTCATGTTCAGTCTCAAAACCTGATTCTATCATATCATATCCATATCATGCAGTCTGCGCAGGGCGTCATTTATGCATCTTTGCCTCTTTCCGGCCAAGCATCCTTATTTCACATGCAGATTTGAACGCACAATTATGTGGAGAGATTTACTTTTATGCTGGGCTTTGAGAGAATTTAGAGTTGTTTCGAGTTGTTTTCTTATTCCTGTCACATTCCGGAATTTTCTGAAGTCTGAAGAATTACGCTTAAGTTGTAACTCAGTTCACATACGCTTGAAGGAAAGACAGCAATTGTGTAAAAGTTTGAAGGAGCACTGTTATGTGGGTTTTTTTTTTTTGGTTTGTTTCTTTTATTTTGGGAATCTTTCTTTCACTTGCTGGTACTCCACCACTGAGACCGACTCGGTCTCGGCACAGCTAGAAGAGCGATGCAATATATCGATACACAAACCCCCAACCCTGGCTGGGTGAGATAATGCTGTCAGGTTGGAGGAGGGAAAAAAAAATAATTCAAAAACTATCGACAATCATCTTGGATTTTGACTTAAAAATGGCAGAGAAATTTGAGTTTGCGCGTTAAAAGCCGTCAGCGAGGGACTTCATTGGCTCCCGCTTCCCGGTTGAAGTGAGCTAATCTGCGGAAACGGTTGCCGGAAAAATATCGCTGAGAGAGAAAACGTCTCACCTGTCGGCCTCTCGAGTCGCGAATTGAACAAGAGAGCAAAGTGAAGTGATGCCATGTCAAAGGGAAAATTAATGCAAATTATTTGTTATCTTGGAGTTGTTGGGGTTTTTTTTTTTCCTTGACATTAAACGCCAAACATCCGCCGACCGACCGGCATCGGCCCGCGCAGGCCCGCGCCGAGTCAACGTCTCAATAATCCATCAGCGCCGAATTCTAATCAGACAGTTGAGCTGACGAATATTCCATTTAGGCGATACGCTTGCATGGGGACGCCGCCGCGGTGACTCCAGGCTCACAGCACACGCCTATCACACGCGTGTCAGGGGGCAAGCCCGCGCCATTAAAGCGGATCTGCTTTTTAAATGATCTCAAATTTAGCGCAAATCACACACGCGCAGTCGCAATGTCTCCCACTGCTCTTCTCTCAGTGGAACTCCTCAGCCGCCGCGCCGACGCGGAGCTCATTTATGTGTGTGATTTATGTGTGCGCGTGTGTGTGTGTGTGTTCTCAGGCGGGCCGTCAGAGGGGAAGCTGCTGCCAGGCGACGAGATCATCATGATCAATGACGAGCCCGTCAGCTCGGCACCGCGGGAGCGAGTCATCGACCTCGTCAGGTAGATGCAAAAAAAACAACAACAAAAAACAAACAAACCAAAAAAACAACACAGAACTTTGGGGACGATGCGGTTTTTCTTGGAATCGGAGCTGCGAAAGGTCAACTCGATCACTCGAAACCCTTCCAACGCCACCGCGGCCTATCGACAAGTTTGCTCTTAAAGGGCCGGGTCATTCATAACGATAAAAAACACACATTTAAATGACAAGTACAGATTCCATTGTCTCTCTTCCTAGATTACTCGGTAACTATTTGTTTTTAAAATCTAATGCCTTAATACGCTGTCAATGGCACAAGCATCTTTTTTTTTTTTTTTTGTCTTTCTTTATTGTGGTTGTCATTGTAAATTTAGATCTCAGAAATCTCAACAAAAATAATCTCCGTGCCAGTGAGAATAATTTGAATGAGTCATGTAACAGGTTTTCATGTCTACGATATTAAGGTAATGTCGCATTCCAGGAAACATTTGGGACTAAAATATGTTAAATCACCGAATTGGCCGGCTCAGCGGTGTCATCGTAAAAATAACAAACAAAAAAAAAAACGACAGCTTTTCAGTGGTAAACAATGTCACTGCCATGGTGCAAAACAAAGGGCGTTAATTAGCCTCAAAAATTATCTTAAACCCATCATTCGTTTCACAAAACGATGCAAATGAGGTTCGCGCCAAGTCCCAGCGACGCTCCCCACCTGCCTCCCGCTTAATGAGTAATTAATACGGCTCCGTTCGCCACGCAGACATGGAAATACTCGGAAAAATAATCACTCAGAATTAATCAGGAGCAGCGGAAGCTGCCCGAAATCTGGATGCGCACAGATTACTGCGCCTGAAATCACGTTTCAGTTTCCTGGAAACTGTCACAATCTTTGGTAAATGAGAAATAAATGGTTTGTGTGTGTGCGTGCGTGCGTGCGTGCGTGTGTGCGTGCGTGTGTGTGTGTGCGGTTTTAACTGCACATGCATGCCAGATAATCAGCATCTCGGCCCGTCTCGCCCGAGCTGCTCGTGATCTTGTTATTTGTCTGCCGTTGTTGTTGTTGTTGTTTTTATTGCTGCCGCTGTTTTTTTTTGTTTTTTTTTTCCTTTTTAAGATGATGTTGATTGTGTTGATTTGCTGTCTTCACACTTCAGGAGCTGCAAAGAATCCATCATGTTGACTGTTGTCCAACCGTATCCTGTGAGTACATCGGCTCCCGCTAATTCCATTTTAGTATTCCCGCTGCACGCGGCGGGGCATTTCAAGCATCAGATGTTTTTATTGGAAAGAAGCTGTCTGTTTTTAACGCCGTTGTCGCAAAAGTTTTAGGCTTTTCAGATGTTTTGCAGAAACCTGGGCGAAGCTCCACGTTGGTGTTTTCATTTTGAGTCCCTAAAACATCGTATATGCTGTAAATGCTCAGAGAACCAAACGTGTATTAAGTCACTGCCAAAATATTTCCAAACACCTGGCCTCTTTACTCATGTTTTTGAATTTTTTTGGCCTTTTTTTTATTTTTTATTTTGGATTTTAATCCCCATATAGTTTTGCTGAGCACACAAGTAGCGCACAGACGACCTCTGACATGTCAGTGGGGAGAGAGGCAGCACTAATGTGACCTTATTTGCAGGGAAAGAGGAAGATAAGCATGATGGAAAGAGACTTTTGGATTACACCGTGACATCCTTCATGTGCTCCGCTTGATCTAATCATGCGGACCCACAGCAGTTGTGTGCTAACGTGCCGCCGCTAGCAGCTAGCAGCTAGCAGCCACACTGACTGGGTGACGAGTGACAGTTCAGGATCTCACGCTTCTCTCCGCTTCCCCTGTAAATGCCTTCATCGCCTGTCTGCACTCAGAATCCGAAGCTAGCGTGTGGCTCCTTCTTCTCCTTTCTTCTTCTGGGAAATCAAATCTACTCAGCTCAACATTCGGCGTCCGGTTAAAGCAACTTAATGACTGTTATTTTGAGGTCATATCGTCGCAAACAGGGACTTTAAAGGCAACAGCGGCAACGGTGCCGCCACTTTTTGGTATTTCCAGTTCCGCCTTCAGCGAAACATTGTAGTATTTTGTCGCCGACTGATCCGCAGCGACTGCGTTCCCATAGCTTAATCTCCTGTTTAGGGTTGTGTTGCACACTTCCAGGGATGACACTGGCAAACAATGTTCAATTTTCCCCCCAATTCGGTAAAGCACAGCAGTTTTTTTTTTCTTTCTTTCTTGGAACTTAAAATCCACAAATTGCTATGATGTACTGGAAACCTGTTTTGCCATTTGTGCTTATGCTTCTCTGTATCTCTTCCCCTCCATCTGTCTCTCTCCCCCCCCTCTCTGTCTCTCTCTCTTTCTCTCTCTCTCTCTCTCTCTCTCTGGACGGCTGCCTCTTAGTCCCCTAAATCAGCGTTCATCAGTGCAGCCAAAAAAGCCATGCTCAAGTCCAATCCGGTCAAAGTGCGCTTTGCAGAGGAGGTCATTATAAACGGCCAGGTTCCAGTCAGTTCTACTGCACACACACACACACACACACGCACACACGCGCACACACAAACACTTTTGCATGACCTATATAAGCGATGCCAGATGGTTGCCACTTATCATGTAAGACAGCAGCGGATGGCAAAGACAATCGCAGAAATATGTCAAGACGCTCAGTCGCCGTAATTGAATATTCTCCTGCACATATCGCAACCTCACACGTTCCCCGCGGGGGTTTTAAAAGTGGATGCGCGGCGGCGGGATGAGCAAGACTGATCATGTTCCTCCTTTGCAGAACCCGGTGAAGGACAATTCTCTTCTGTTCATGCCAAATGTCCTGAAGGTCTACCTGGAGAACGGGCAGACAAAGTCTTTTCGCTTCGACAGCAGTACCTCTATAAAGGTGTGCAAATTGCAGTTGGTGTGTGTGTGTGTGTGTGTGTTGGAGGTGACCCATGCAGGAAGGGCGGAGGGGGGAGGGGGGTACCTAT
>CAAKHG010030818.1:0-26506 GCA_901007715.1 Dactylopterus volitans | reverse complement strand
CCCCGAATGGTCTTTATTAACTGTCATGTGCATGCGCGGCCGCCTTTCGCAGCAAGGGGAGAAGCAGACAGACGTGACGCTATTGGTGGGGCCTCGTTACGGCATCAGTCACGTCATCAACGCCCGCACCAACCTCGTGGCCCTGTTGGCCGACTTCAGCCACGTCAACCGCATCGAGATCCTCACCGAGGATGAAACCAACGTCCGACTGGAGCTGCATGTTCTGGACGTCAGGGTGGGCGCAGTGTCTGTCTGAAAACTTTTTTTTTTTTTAAATCTTATATAATATCTTGATTATCCTTCCTTTCTCTTTTCTTTGCCCGGCCTTTGTCTACTCTTTTTTTTTTCAGCCCATAACACTGATTATGGAGTCCAGCGACGCAATGAATTTGGCCTGTCTAACAGCAGGCTACTATCGCCTCCTAGTGGACTCAAGGAGATCGATCTTCAACATGGCCCACTACAACAGCACTGGGGATGACAACAGTGAGTTATTGTTATGAATGAAAACATGGCTCGAGCCCTGATTTTAGATTTTTCTTTTCTTTTTCGATAAAAGCTTAATGCATCAGCTGTTATCTCAATATCACGATGTAGTGAAAATGATCTGGCAAGAATGAGCATCACTTGCATTATACATGTATGGGAACAGATTCAGTCCGAAATCATATTCTTTAATGTGTTTGCAAAAATCTACAGTTTCGACATTTGGGTGAAAAATGTGTTTTTCTCAAATGCAATTCCTCTTTTTTTGTGAATGTACAAAAATTATGATCTTTGATGTGGCAGAATAGAATAGAAGAGAACAGCATGCTTTTACTGTCACCGTGTGAAGAAATACAACAACTGCAATTGCTGGTAGCTCCATGGATGCAGTAGAACTTAATATACTAAAGAAAATATAAGAATAAAATATATGTAAATAGGTCAGAATATAAGGCAATAATAATACACATAGTGCATTGTAATTGTCAAAAAATGTACTTCACATTCAATATTGTTCACATTGTTCACATTAATGGGATAATGCACTATATGGAACACTCACATAAAACCATTAAGAAGCAGATCAACAGGTATGGGAAGAGAAAGACTACATAAGGTGAATAAAAAAAATATGTCTGGAGGAAGAGCACTCAGAATATTAGTGCAGCGGAAGCTTTTAAAGTTTTATCAACATAAAATATAAAGCGTGTGAATTAATAATTGCTGCTGTCTGCAGGTCAGGATCGTGTCCTGGAGTGGCCATATAGTACATCCTTCGGGGACGGCGAGGAGGCATCTCTCAGCCAGGCGGAAGTCTACAACAGGGACTCTGAGTATTCCATCAACGAGCAGAGGGAAAACAGCATTTCTCCTTACTTCCAAGAGCCCCAAAACCCTGACAGGGACCTCAACAAAGGTCCGCTGCCCCCTCCGCTCCCCCCTGCTACCAGACACAAATCCCATGACTCGCCTCGGAGTGCCAAAGTGTCGTTTATTTTCGGTGGAGACCCGCCTTTGAACAAGTCCAAGAACTTAGGCTACGAAAGACTTTTAGAGAGTCCTGAGGTACCCGAGCACAGGCCGCCCTACTTGCACAACAACACGGACTTGCGGGCACAAGACAGGGTGCCGTTTCAGTTCAGCGGCCTGACTCATGTCTATAGTAATATCATAAGCGAGGAGGGCGGTGAGGAGCCGCTGCTGCGGGATCTGTTTTATCGTGACACGACAGACGACGCGGAAGACGAGGACGACGCCTCCTGCGAGGAAGACTCCGCTGGAGGGACGCCAGTGGGTGATGATGCCCAAGGAGGAGGACTGGCCAGGACAGCTGGCAAAGCTACCTTCCTCACACTCTCCGGCTCCACCGACGACATCATCGATCTGACATCACTGCCTCCGCCCGAGGGCGACGACGGCGTTGACGATGATGAGGATGACACATTGCTGCAGACGCTCAACCTTGCGATCGCAGCGCCGCCGCCGGGCTTCCGGGACAGCTCAGACGAGGACACGGCACCTGAGGGACGGCCGCTGAGCACTCATGATAACGATGATATACCAGTGTCATTAATTGACGCCATTCCAACGCAAGGGGAGGGAGAAGGTAGCAGAGGAGGGGAGAGGCTGGAGAACGCGGTGGTGAACACGCTGCAGGCCCTGGAGGATCTGTCTGTCTCTGAGCGGAGGCCTCCACCGCCACCACCCAACAATCCAGGTGTGTTGAATATTATCATTTAATGTCTGCCATTTTTACATAGATTCCCAAGCAACCCAGCCTAAATAACATCAGACAATCTCTCGCGCTGGATTTCCTCATTCGTCGTAGCTCAGGCCGTTGGAACTGTGCGGGATTTGTATTCAGGTCATCTAAGTTCACATCTGGTCTTTTCATGCTTTCCGGCCAGGGACAGGCTGGACTGGAGGCGTAATGTTCCCCAGATTGTCCGGCCGGTCGTTCGTCTGTCCATATGTTTTTTTTTCTGTCACAGTCTTGCGAATGCAATATTACCCCGAGAGCGCGTCCTCACATTCGGCACAGGCTGGACTCCGGGGTTAACTGATAACGGTTCGGTATTCAAAGGTCACCGCGCTCTGACAGAGCACATCTTTTTGCCCACAGCTGAAAAAAAAAAAATTTCACATGCCGATCATTAGAAAATTTCACACAAATGCCAAATAGGATGAAATGATTAAGCGCTGACATTTCATGTGCAAAAGATCAAAGGTCATCTCTCACCGTGACCTCATCGCGTTCTGCAAAAACACTCTTCCAGCCGTTCCGTGCTGCCATGAAATTCTCTCAAAGTCCCTCGACGTACGTGATAGACTTTGGACAGACGTGATTTAAACTGAGGTAAACGGCAACTTGACTGGTTTTCAGGGGCGCTAACAAACACTCTCGTCTTCTTTAACGGGTTTCTCACTCTCTTCGATCTCTTTTTCCCACTCGTGAAACACGTCCACCATTTAATGTGCCATCTTCAACATTTCTCGACCCTGTTTTTCTGATGTATTTACGGCAAAACTGATGGGAACGAAAACAATTCTGAGTGGAGATTGGGAAACGGGTAAAACATAATCCCGTGGGGCAATTGTGCACTGTGCATCCTCTGAAAGTAATTTTTGTCAACATCGGACCACCGTAGCAAATAATGCAGGCAATAAAAGCAGATGTGACAACCAACATAGAAGTGAAAACACTCTTGCAGGACGTTCTTTTTGCAGTCGACAATTGCCTCACGTGACTCGGTCGCAGCCATTTCACAGTTTTCAGTCATACCATTCTCACTCAATACTGAACAGATTGTGTTGTCCTAAAAACAGTGGAAAATATGGCTCAGATTGAAAAATTGAGAAGTTCTCCTTTATATGCTGGCATAACTTTTTAGTAGCTAATATAATTGCAGTAATGCTCTTTTTGTTGAATAAGCCTAATTTAGTTTTTTGAATTTGTTCTTTATTTTCTAGGTGTTTACACGTCCCGAGGATTTAGCCCAGAGTCGTCGTCCGATTCTGGCAACGAGACCAACTCTTCGGAAATGACGGAAATCTCGGAACTCGCTGCGACTCACAGACTCACCGAGAGCCACATGCGTCTCCTGGTGGCCACGAGGGAAGGATACCAGCCTTTGCTCGAGGAGAAAACAGAATTCCCGGTCTCACCCAGCGCGGGAGGAGCGACAGCACCGAAGAAATCCCGGAGTCCCACCCAGCACCTGCAGCCCCCAGCGGTCCCTCCGAGACGGAGCCCCCATTTGGACAGGACGGCATCAGGGCCGGACAGCTTGGGCGTGAGATCTCAGCCTCACCTCTCCTCCACTCTCCAGCGCCCGAGTTCCACCACACCAGGAGGCAAGCACCACAAAAAGTCTGCAGACTCCAGTGGGAAGTATAACACCTTCAGCACAAGGGAAGGGCATCGAGGCGAGAGCGGCGGCAGCAGCGGCCACCTGGAATTGAGCCAGCGCACTTCATTCTGTGAGCCCGGGGAAGGTCAAAAAAGACAGAATTCTTTTTTTGCCGAAAACTCTCTGGCTGAGGGCCTTGGGGTGAACAGCCTCCCTCGCGACCATCCCAGAATCCCCCGCCCTGCTTCCTCTACCTCTGATCGCCTGTTGGACACTGTTAACGTGGGGGAGTGTGGCGCAGACAATGGAGCTACGCCTGTTGAGCAAGATGAACATCTGGTTGTGGCGTCGTTGCTGTCCCCGACTAAAAAATCCAGATCGGGAGGATCCGATCAGGGATCAGACGTCCAAAACGACCACCAGCCGATTTCAAGGCAACAGAGTGTCGCGCGACTGTGCGAGTACCATCTGGCGAAAAGGATTTCAAATTTGCAAGGTGAGGCCCACAGCTCGCTGCAGGGTTCGCTCTGCTCTTCTCTGGACGCTGGTGGGAGCACCAACAGCAGCGTCTGCGCCACCCCGACGGACTCGCCCCTCGGCCCCGGTGCGATCGAATCGAAACACCACCACATGCAAAGGCACCCGCTTTCCAGCTCCTCCTCCTCATTGCTCAGGGTGCTAAATTATGAAGAGAACAAAGCTGGAGTCCCTCACGGCATCCCCGGCCAGGGCACCCAGGGGAAAGACCTGCACCCTCATGCGGACCCTGCCCTTCTTCGGAAAATGCTGCCTAACATTCACCCTCAAGCTCCTGGGGCTGAACCGGGCCGCCCCTCCTCAGCCACGCCGTCTAAGCATAAAGAGACCACAGGTACTGGAAGCAAAAGGACCCACAATGACCTGCATGCAAAACAACATGCCTGTTTAAAGGGACTGAACCAGAAAGAAGGCAGTGATGCCTACAGACAATTGATTAACTATCTAACAGTAAGCCAGATGCATCAGGGAGGGAAGCTGCATAGCGCGGGTATGGGAGGGGGTGTGAAAAAGGACACTCGGCGCTATATCACTAGCAACCCTCATCTTGTTGAGATGGTTAAGAATAGGGGCAACACGATCGCTCGCTGCCCATGTATGCCTTCCTCCATATCATCCCCCTTTATCAGCCCAAATTTAGTAAACCCTAATACGGGCACCATGCAGATGATAAATAAAAATCCACGGTCTTACCACTCAGCCACACTTCCTGCCAAACTCAAGAGAAGTCCTGAAATGCATGCTCAGAGAACAAATGACTGTCTAGATTTGAAGCCAGCGACTGTTGAGAGGAGAAGTTCCTTTTCTGGCCTGGAATGTGAGCTAGAGCGGCGCGGTATGGACCCAGAGCACTTCCTATCGATGTATAAGAAAGAAGGCTGTATCAGCCACTCGAACCGCGAGGGTGTGGGAACCACTAGCCGCCCCCCACCGCGGTCAAGAAGCCAACCTAGCGGCGGCACAGACGACTGGTTCAAATCAGACGTGAGGGCAAAGCATGCACTTCATCCGTCTTCTCATCCTCGTCCTAATGATACTCTTTGTTTCTCTCCTGCCCCCAGTGTAAGTGGTCAACGAGCAGATCTGTGTACCCTCTCACTAGGAAGGGGGGACCAGCCCTCAGCTTTTGTCAGGCAGGCGTCAACCAGATCTTGCATTGCATCTCCAACCCCCAACCCCCAATCTCCTCCACCACCTCCTCCCCCACCATCTCCTCCACCCCCGTTGTCTTTGCCAGTGCAAGTTAACGCTAGCTCCCTCAACTCAGGATGCACAAAGGACTCCATCCATTCCGCCCAGTCCAGGCAAAACCAGAACCACATTCACGTCCCGACCATGCCACAAACGGATCCCTTCAGCAATAACCTGCAAAGGGGCCGAGAGCTGAAACGCAGCTCCAGCAATGTGACTGCCAGTTCCGGGAGTGTGGAGGCTTTGTTTGAGAAGCCCACTCGCAGCCGGAGCCAGCAGCCCTTGACACCATCTGTGCCCCAGCAAGGTGAGACCAAAGTGCAGCGGAGGCCGACAAGGAAGCGGCTCTCCAAGAGCTACTCCCAGGGCTCTGTAGCTTCTCACACCACATGCTGGTCTACAGGCAACAGGATTGACAGCAGAAGGGCCTCTGTGGCGCTTCCGTTGCAGAAAGACGGCAAAAACATGAAGGGCTCTCAAAAGCTGGACACCAGTCCCTGGAGATGCAATGGGCCTTTTAGCTACTGCTTCTTCAAACGCAAGAGCGAGGGTGAAGAGGATGAGACAGAGTGGGAGAGGCCGAGACGAAGCCGCGGCGATCTCGACAATGACTGCGCGCTGGCCATTTTCCCCTGCGGCTCAGCGATGGATGCGGCCGGGGAGCAGCTGTATGGAGAGGTCCTCAATAACATGAGCTTCAGTGACCGTCTGGCTCGCGTCAACGCGCTCAAGGACCGCATGTACAGCTTCCCCTCCGGTTTCACAGATGTCCGCCGTGACGCCAGCGAGCTCATCGCGCTGGTGAGATCCAGCGTGGGCCGCTGCGATCGCGGGATCCAGATGCCCATCCAGGATGTGTCCCAGTACAAGCAGCTCCTCTCTGTGGAGTCAAAAGAATTAGGACGGGCATGCCGGAGGATGGCGCAGGCGCACGGTAGTCCCGAGGAGATGCTGCTAGCTGTTACCTGTAGCTTCCAGGTGCTATGCTGCCTGTGTGAAGCCTGTATGTGTCTCGTTAAGGGGCTCGGTGCCTCGGCCTCACACCAGCAGAGGGAGGTTGTGGCGAAGGTGGATGAGGTTGTCATGAACTATATCTGTTTACTCAAAGCAGCCGAGGCTGCTACCGTGGGAGCGCCGGGGGAGCACAGCGTGAAAGCCCTGGTCCGCCACTCCAGTACCATGTCGGCCATCGCTAACGCACTCACCCGCTCCCTTAAAACGCTGCTTAGCAAGTAGAGGCTACTCCTTGTGCTGTCTAGTGTGGCCTATGCAGTCAGTAGAATTCTGTCTTTAAGCATCTTTCATATGAGGTCACATTTTTCACATTTGGTCTGGACAGTCTCCATATCAGAATTTATTAAACAGAGGAGTCATTGCAGTTTTGCCTCGATCGACATTTCTCTCCATTGGAAATAGATGTATAAGATGCTGGAAAGCAGTCCTCACTGACTTCACTTGCTTTTTCTGATGACAATATTGTAATGTGTATTTACAAAGCCATACAGTCACAGACCTTTGTAATATGACAAATACCTGATAGATATCCTTTTACCTGTGCATTATGTAACTTATTTATAAAATGTATATAATGTATATAAATATAATATTTATTTGCTTTAGCAGTTTCAAGAAGCCACGTGTTCAGATCCGATTGCTGAGACGTTGTGCAGGGGCCTGGCGTGCGTTCACTTCCAATCAGTTCATAAGGTGCAGTTTTACCACAGATGTTTATGATTGTGACGATAAACATTAAAGCTGTCGCAGTGTAGGAAGGTGTGTCCCTGTCGGTCCAGTGAGGAGATCATCGTCGTATTCACATGTTAAAGTGAATCAGTTTCCAACCCCGTCCTCGCAAGATGAGAGGAAACAGTGGTTGGAAATATGGAATATAAAGGAGCACTAAAGTTGCACTGCTTTCACCACTGCTTTAGATTTAACCACCTAGATTATTTTAAGATAAGTTTAATAAGCGCTATATAGTAAACCCCCACCCCCACAAAAAAACACTATTATACTTATAATATATATATATATATATATATATATATATATATATATATATATATATATATATATAAAAATATATATATAATATCAACCAATTAGAATATATTTCAATTTCTTAAGGAGTATTTTTTGATTGACGGTTGTTTTAATTCTGACTAATTATCTTTTGCGTTTTGTGTTTTATTATCATCTCTTTTGGCACAAACCCTGTGCTTGAATGGTTTATGATTTCACATTATGTATCAAAATGCAGTTCTGTCTCTTGACAAAATGTTCAATTCCCTTTTTTTTTTCAATACTCCACAATCCTATTAAAGAATATATTTTACAAATATGGTTTGTATCTTTTGATGAGTCTTCCTCTTCTCAGTCCTTTATTGTTGCCAGTTATTTATTGCCAGTTTGTGCTGGCAATTTCTGAATGTCCATTTTTGAATTAAAAAAAAACATATATCAATAGTCCACATTGTAGAGTGCAGACTTGGGTCAATGCTTCCTCAGAGCACAATGTGTTACTTTTAAAAGGTTTATTTTCTCAGCATATTCAATGTTTTTTGATGGATGCACAGAAAGAAAGTTTCAAGGTCGCCTTTACATGACCTTTCGACTTGTTCAGGGAGCAGTTCTTCCACTAAATGCAGTTTTCCTCATTCCTCAGAGGACGTCACGACACGATGCAACTTCATTAACAGCATTTGTTCGATGATGATTAAAATTGATTCATGAGTTATTCTCCCGTTCTTGTTGAAAGGCTGATTGAGGTTTGGAGCGTTGAAATGTCGCCTGCATGAGACAAATACGTACATTCTCAGCAATCTACATGAGAAAATAGACTGGTGACTGGTTTGCGTAAAAATTTTTCTTAGCAATAGACGTTGGTTTGTTTCACTTTTTTTTTTTATATTATCACACTTGATACCCCACTAAGCAGCCTTTGTCTCATGCAACCCTTGAAACAATAATAAAGCCATATCGGCCCTATCTTCAAAGAGATATTTTATCTTGTACCACATGCTGTGAGGTTTTGAATCGTCTTTAAAAGATTAATGCTGGAAGAAAGTGTGGATGCAATTAGCTGACTCAACAAGGTGAAGAATGCGTGTCCTTCAAAATCACTCTTAAATGTTATCAAAAACTGTTTCTTTGTGATGAATATCCAGCGGCAGTTTACTTGGCATTGCTCACGGCAAAGAACCGGTTCTTTATTTTTGGTGTAGTTGTTATTTAGTTTCATAAAATAAGATTTATTTGAAAAAAAAAAAGGCTTTGGTGGATGTGGAACAATGCGCCAAACTTCTTTCAAACTCGACTGACTCGCAGGCATTATCAAGACATTTAATGCCTTCATGTTGAAACAAATATCGAAATTTAATGTGGTTCTTTGGAAAGGAGCACAAATCAAGGAGAGTGTCGTCCCGAGCACCTTCGCGCTGGTTGCAGGCCGCCATGACACCCGCAGACGGACGGGAGCGCGTTGGGGGGGGGTGGGCGGGGTCGAGGGCTGTCTCGTTTGCATGTCGCGCGCGTGCCTTTACGTCACGCCGCGACGTCGGCCAATCAGAGTGGCGCGAGGCAGCAAGCCACGCCCGCGCGGCAACTCGGCGTCGCTTTGTGGTGGCGGGGCAAGATAAAAGTTGTTGTTGCCTCTCGCGCGCCGGCCGTTTCCCCGCTCGAGCTCGCAGGTCAAGTCCGGTCCGGTCCGGTTCGGTTCTCTCCTGTGGGGGGAAAAGTTCTGTCTTCGCGGGGGGAAACAATTAGCTGGAAGACCCCGCCGGAGCTGCCGGGGGAAGCTGCTCGCCGCCAGGTCGCCCGGGCTGAGGCGAACTACTCCCGCGACGAAGTTGCTCTCGTCCGCCCCGCGGGGTTTTAAACTTCTGCTAACAATAGCAGTGGCTAGCTGCTCGTTAGCGCCCTAACTTTTTTTTTTAATTTTTTTATTTTTTTATTTAAGCTCAACCGCAATGGCTGCGGTTTGCCAGCCTCGACGCGCCTTGGTGGAAATTCCGGCTCCTCAGCCCAAGATAGCAGGTAGGTCCGGATTATCCGCGCCGGGTCATAGACTGCGACCTGTTAGCTGCAGGCTGCTGTCTTTGTGAGGAAGGCGCCGCTATCATGCTAATATTGGCGGCAGCTGCGTGAGAAGCGCGGGCCCCGACTATTAACTGACAGTTTAACATACCACTAACAATTATTAGCCACTTTATAGTAATTTCCGACTTAATAGTAGTTAACTGTGTAGAAGCGTACCATTTTTTTTTTCATTAGATACACTTGATGTAAAGTGTTCTTTGCTGAGATAACCACCAATTCAAGCACTTCACGTTTTAACCTTGTATTTATCATCACCTGCAGCCCGGATGAGGAGGTCCTACCTTGAAATTCTAAGCTCCCGTTTGGCTCCGTCTCCACCTCCAAGGGTCAGAAATTCGAACTCAAAGCGCTCACAGTCCCGTAAGTACCACATAGGATCCAGGACCAGTCTACCTACAGGACCAGTACTTGATGTGGCCAGCAGTGGGACGAACATGAAGAAAATGCCAGCTTCCATCTTTTGTGTTTTCACCTTTTTGTTGTCCTAATGGCGTCCCTTCGCTTTGCAGTGGACGTGTCCATCGGTGGGATGTGGAGCGGGAAGATGGAGGAGCCCCACACTCGGCTCTCCAAACAGCAGCTGGTACAACTCATCAGATCCCTCATCTTAGTCGAACAGGTATTCATCTTGGGCACCTCCTCACTTCTGAGAATAAAAATGGAACATAACTCATCCCGGGAGGCGATGTCGTGATTCCCGGTGTGCATCCGCATGAAAACAGAGCGCCCTACTCAGCTGTGATCCTGCTCGTGATGTGACCTCGAAATGTGGTGTGTTCATTCTGTCCCAGAGCCAAGAGCCCAGGATCCTGACCTCTGACCTCAAGTATCTCCAGGACGACCTGCAGATAAAGAAGGCAAATGTGTATCGGTCAATACCTTACTCGCGCTTTGGCTCCAACAGGGACGCCCGCTGCTACAGGAAGGCGTATCCTCACCTGGTAGCGTTCAAAGTGAGTGTCGGCGTGTCTTTTTTTGGCAACCTGCACATTCAACTGCCATGCTTAATTTTAGATTTGTGAAAGTAACTTTAAGCTTTCCGTGCAGAACCATGATACTCTACTAATTTTGTTGTTTTTATGTGTCATTTTTCTCACAGACGTGTTCTATATTATAAAAATAAACCGTGCGATACCTCTTGAGTCCTAATCTGTCACCTCCTTATCCTCCTGCTCAGGTTTCCTGTCAGGAGTGGGGCCAGGTTCTTCTCCGGAACAAAGAGTGGGATGCTGTGCTGGAGCACATGCTGCTGGCGTGGCGGTACACCAGCGAGTTGCCGCAGTGGGACACGGCGAACCACAACGCTCTGCAAGAACAGTGTTACGACATCTTGGCAACGCACAGCCTCACCGCGCTCCAGCATTACCGCCCGGAGACAAAGCGGGGACGCGAGCTGCTCAGAAGGTAACGCCTCAGCCTGAGAGGGCGCTAAAATGCATCTTTGGTGCTCATCCGCATCCTCATGAGCGTGAAGCTCAACTGGGGTTACGCAGGAAAAAAAAAAACGAGGCTACAGCTGCTCTCCTCTTGAGAAACCTGTGTGAAAACATCTCTGAACTCCGTAGGACAGGAAAGATCTCGGAGCGCGCTTGCTACTCGAGCTTCGATTATACTCGTTAAAAAGCGTCGGTTCGCGACGTCCTTTGCTCACACGTCGGCAGCCAATCCCGACTTAGATATCCAGCTGAAGCAGAACATCATGGGCATCCTACTGGAGTCCTCTCATGCCACCTGTTGAATGTAAGTTCAGTTATCTTCTGAGCCCTGGCTTGTTCTCCACTGGTTCTTGGGCTTAGCTGGGTGGTTTTTATCTTGATAGTAGCTCTGTCTCGAGCACCAGGGTGTGTATTTGGGTTCTCACTGGGATTCATAACATGTATGTCAGTAATTTCATTAATTAGCAGCTTAAGTAGCTGGTATAAGTCTGCTTGCTAAGTTTTACCTGTGCAAACTGCCCAGCCTCTTGATCATTAAAGCTTGATATTCATGGGCCAGTTTGACCTTGTGCTCGTAGCCTTTGTGAGCTGGTAGAGAAGCCGCAGCCAACCAAAGTAGAGCATTCTTAGCATTGTTAGCATTTTCACTGGGTTTCCTCTGTAACCCCTCACTCTTTTCCCTCCGTCTCCAGGCTGAAGATGGCTCAGTCGCACAGCCGGTCAATTGTGCCCTGCATTCAGGCGTTGCAAAGGATTATGGGGTGTGATGACGACTCCATGGATACAAAATAACCCGAGAACCACTTTCACACCAGCTGGCAGCATCCCAGTCAATGTGTGATCTCAGGATTTGCAAAGATGAGCCAAATGACGCACATTTCTTTTTCCTTTGCAAGAGGGCGGGGCGGCGACAGGAAATGAATTAACTGCCAGACAGTGCAGGAATTGCAATAAACCACCTTTAATCACACGGCATTATTACATCGGCCGGCAAATTGTTTTGTTACGAGGAGCTTGGACCCTCACGGTGTATTGATTATTGGATCGTTTGTTCATACTTTATAACAGCCTGTTGCATAAAGGCGTTTTCTTTTCACAGCAACACGAAGACGAGCTGCTCGGTCGCTGTGAATGAACTCGGGACGCTTATACATTTTTAGAATTGTACATAATGTCTGCAGACGCGTCAGTTGTGTGAGATGACCTTTTGTGTTGCTTTCTATGGGTGTGTGTGTGTGTATAGATGCGTTCTCCCATTCATAATACTTGAAACTGGCTGTCTTCGACTAGTTATTTTTCTTGTCTGTCTTGTTTATTGTGTGTGTGTGTGTGTGTGTGTGTGTCCATGCTTGCACTGGTGCTGTTCATCCTGAAAACTTGAAAAAAAACCTTTTTGATAAAATGGACAACTAATTTAAATAATAAAAAAAAAACACTGTCTACAGCAACCATGCTTGTTTGTGCATTTTGCTTTGTCGAGTCTTAACTGTAGTTTCCATAGAACATCAGAGAGCGCTGCGCGGCCATTGCAGGAGATAATGGGATTAATTGATCGATGGATCGTTTATCAGCTCTGGCAGTGTGAACTCTGCCTCGCGTTACTGCTTGGCGCCACTAGGTGGAGCCCATGCCGCACCACTCCCACCCCCGTATCCTGCGTCACCACGAATGGGGGTCAGGCCTGTAACTTCAGTGGAAGAGTAAAGCAGCTGTTGCCATGGCACTCCTGTAGAGTGAATAATAAATATATTTTAAATGCTATTTACAGTTCAAGATAATGAATGGGAAACTGATGGGGCAAGAGGGCTGTTGGCTCACGCGTCGTTTTCCACCAATACAAAAAATAAATAAATTACGCTTGTGGAGACATTTATAGAGTCATTATTGCCTTTGATATCTGCAGTGTTTGTGTTGAATATTGTGCACCTTCAGTATTTGGATTTGATTTTTACAGCATCCTTTAAAAAACACGGATTCAGACACTGTGCCAGCAGCCTATTGGACCGAGTGAGATCTAATTCATATCACAGCCTATGGCCACTATATGTGTAAATATAGAAAACCCACTCAAACTGATGCACTGTGTTAATTTGTTGACTGTATCCTTGCGATTGAATTAGCAGACTCGCGGTGGTTTGAGCCTCCTGCGCTCCCCCTCACACCACTCCAGTCTTTCTTTTTATCTGTCTCGTTCTTTGAAGAAGAAAAGATGGAGACATACTTCAGAATATTTGTATAAGCTATTGCAAAAAAAAAAAAAAATGTTTCCATAGCTTGTGCTTAGAAAAACAAGCAACATGACAGTATTTTGTGGCGATAGTGTCAGAAATGCAGTAAATGTTCAGCTGGGGGACTTCATACTTTTCCGCATCTGCCATAAAGCAGTGGTCTGCCTCTCACCTGGGGATGCTCCTCCCAGCAAATGTGCTTCAGAATTGGAATCCGGGGGCTACTCTCGTAATTGCCCCTGTGTTTTAAATGTTGTTTTTAATAAGCACTGCATCACGGCGATCTCGGTGCTGCAGACAAAACGAGGCTGCAAAGATGTAAAAAAATATATACCAGTGCGTTACAGCTCCCCTGTGCCGAGAATGCTTTTTTTTTTTTCCTTTTTTTGAGGTTGCCTTCACTACGTTCCCAAGATCACAGAGCTGCAAAGGCAGACCTCCCTGTTTGTTTGGCTCTCTGCATCGCCGTTGCCCATCCATAGAGCGGCGTATCCTCTGTTTTAATTCTTGACCATAATGATGCTCCTTTTAGCTTATCCAGACTCAGCACTAGTCCTCGTTCCCACTGCATAATTTCTCCAGAGAATCCAGATTGTTAATAGGAGCAGCTCCGGGGGCCCTGCATACATACAGCAATGTCTTTTTTGTGAAATCTTAATACGGAAAAGTTTGGGAGATGCGTCGAGACAGCTTTGAGTGTCTGGCTTCCAACTTCGTGCCTCATCCAAGCAGGCCTTGTTATCTTCTCCATGTTAGTCTAGCAGCAGTATTATGCAAAAAATAATGTCTAATTTTCATGAAATTTGGTTTAAAAAGGCGTTTCTTTACATCGGTGCTGCTCAGGTGCTTGTTGCTTGAGTCATTTTTCCAGTATGTAGTGTATGTCTATGTTACATTAGAGACGCAGGGTGGTGTCTTCCTGTCCCATGTGGAAGCTCATATCCATCCTAAAACCATCTTTCTCCACCTGTGAGGGTATCTGGCAAAGCAACGATGCCTCATAACCAAACAGAGAAATGGGAGCTTCAAAATTGTGCTTACTCGAGTTACTAATTTTCTCAGTTCTACTTCATTATCGCTGCTGTTTTTATCCTTGAAGGACAAAAAACTATATCGTGACCCACAAGGATATTACGTTCCATGACCACAGCCCATTGGAAAATCATGGAATAGTTTAAGTTCACAGGAGTTTCAAAATTTCTCATTAGCATTTGATGATTGTGAATGCGGCTTTAAGCACTCGGACTTTCCAGATGAAAGTGTTTATCAGTGTTAGGGGGTGCTATTGATTGTGAAAGGAAAAAAAAAGGAAGCTGAATGAAGTTTATTTGTCTTGAGAGGCAGCTGCAAAGTCTTATTAATTGCCTCGTGTGATCAATTGAATCCGTGTTGGTCGGGATGTTAAAAGTGAAAAGAGAATCTGTGTGGTGTCTGAAAGAAGGTTTGAGTTTACAAGAACTCTACAGCCCACTTAGAGATGTTCAGCATGGAGGGTGGAGACGGCTGCTTTCCCTTTGTCCAAGCCGTCATGGCGAACTAGCTTTACGTTGTTTCACCGTGAGCCGGTGACGCCGGCTCTCCAAAGTCACCCACAACATCGAACTGCAGGGATTCCTGCTGCT
Organism: Dactylopterus volitans; assembly: GCA_901007715.1. Classification (NCBI taxonomy): domain Eukaryota; kingdom Metazoa; phylum Chordata; class Actinopteri; order Syngnathiformes; family Dactylopteridae; genus Dactylopterus; species Dactylopterus volitans. Next base: position 11,558 of record CAAKHG010030818.1, on the reverse strand, counting down.
GTTCATTATTATATTTAACCATGTCTGATGTTTAACCATAACAATTTTGTGCATAGACGGTCGGCTAAATGACAGTATAAAACTGCTGGAAATGGTTTCAGTTTGTTGCAAGCTCCATCTTGTCTCACAAAAGAATAATTTTGTTTGTTTTTAGATCACAGCAGGGGGCGACATAATTTGCCCGTGGATGGATGATATGCTATCATCTCAAATATGGTGTAAGTGTTTGGGAACTAAATACAGTATTTTTGCAAAATTGTCCACAGAAGGTATCCACTCGTCCTGTAGTACTCAATTCATACAGAGCAGCCTGTGGTCCCCCTTCTAAGACCCCGTAGAACGGTTATCACCTGAAGATTGCAATCTCCCTCCATTAGAATATCTCAGGCTTTATCCTCATCTTTACTTTAGGCTAGAGCCTTGGAATGTAATACGTATTAACCAATGTTTCTGATTGATCTTCCGTAATCTGATGATAAAAGGGAAGCATGATTGATCTCAAACCCTGACAAGTGCTCATCTGATCCCAGGTAACGCGTGGCCTGATATTTTCGGGAACTTTTAAACGGTTTCCAGTCCTGACCTGTGGACTGATGATTGGCCAGTATCACAAGCTGGCCACGGACACCACGGATAGGTTTTGCTTCAGGTGAATCACATATTCCCCCTGTTGAAAAACCAATTTAACGTTTACTGGCAGTTTTAATACGTGGAGTGTGTTACTTTTTATGAATCTTTAGTCGTCCAATAAGGACCTGGTTTCCACCTGGGCTGCCAGGTGAGTGTTATGTACTGTGGTCGACCAGCTGATAGAAACCCAGTCTTAAGGAGTCACAGGAAGGACTCAGCGTGACTTGACTACTCTTACATAGCCGACTCTCCTCATAGACATCCAGACTTACATTCAAACAGCTTGGGCAAACGGAGCCTCAAGAAAGTGGAGAAGAGGAAGAAAAAAAGACCCGCTTTCATGCCATGTAGCCAGAATTACAATGATATATCCAAAATACCTCAGAAAACAACAAGGACACAGATAAGAGCAGCAAGAACAAAACCCACTGCCACGATACTTGAGATGCCCTTATAGGCTGGAGGTTTAGTAGCACAATAATAGAAACACAGTGCTTTTATTTCAAAACAACTCTTGTCTCGATATTTCTGTTATCTTATTCCCCAAATGATCACTTAGATCTCCTGCTCACAAGCGTTCATATTTTGGCTTGAATTTCTCTCCATCTGTGACCCAGTAGTTCCCAATACAATTATCACTTAGGAAGAAAATGTCACTATTACACTGAAATACTGGCTCTCTTTGCCTTTTCAGAGTTCGAGTTTGATTTGGTGAATATTCATCGGTGTCTAAAAAAACAAAACAAAAAAAAAAACAAAAAAAAAAAAACAGAAGGGCTGTCACATTCACAAGGGACGGTTTTTGAAGTGCAACAAATGGCTGAAACTATTTGCTTTAAACAGCGTGAAACCATCTGAATCCCATTAGCGCGTCTTTGATCTGAATTAGTCAGCAGGCCAAGCAGATTTACAAGTTGCGCGTTACATTTGCTCGTCTAATAAGACCACAGGCGACACCACACACATTTCAAACCTGCTCAGGAGCGGAGTGTGTAGTGTGTATCAAGGGTTGGCGTCATGGCAATTTTGCACTCTGGGCGCTCTTAGGAGCTCACTCGTGAGGTTACACATGACCAAAGGTTAATTTAGTTTCTGTTGAATCAATAATCGCTTGACTCACTACTTTAGATCTCTTCCTCTCAGATTGCAATCTGGCTGTGAGCTAATATTTCATGTCAACACTTCAAAGTGCAGTGTTTAAACCAACAGTCACTTCTGCCACAATATTTCCCTAAAACCCACCAGACCTTAACCAGAGCGTTGATGCACCACTAAGTAAAACCACCACTAAAATCGGAAATGGCTGCTTTGCGCGATGCAAATTGTTAATACATGTTGGCGATGCCTAACATGAATGCAACACCTGCTTCCAGAGCAAATGAGAAAGTCGAAACACAAATATATTGTCATGGTTGCACATCAAGATTGAACACTCGTCTCTCAATGCAAAAGCCAGATGTTTGGCAATTTGTTTCTTGCTACAGATTGATATCCTAAAAATGGCGCCACTGTCATGTTAGCATCGCATGTATCCGTAATTATAGAAAGGTTGGAAGGCATTTTTTCCCGCCGTCTGGGGAGGAAATGTAATCCATATTTGAAATATGCAAAAGTAATCAGAGGCCAAGTGCACTTCACCGCACAATGAAATACTTAAACCATTTTCACAGTTCAATTTTTATGTAATTGTTGCTTGAGTCTTTAGTGTCAAACAGTTTTGGCACCGACGAAAATATTCCATGTACATTTGCAGTGAGCGAGGCCCAATACTTAAGGTTGAGAGCCGTTGGGTTTTTTTTTTTTCTAGTCGCAGGCGAGTGAAGCAATTTGCTTGATGGCGAAAGGTCGAGAAGAATGAGCGAGCTCTATCAAATCGTGAAAACTAGTCGAGTTGGGACTCAAAATACACTTTCATGGAGATTTTCTCTTCAAGGAGAAATGCCCGTGTGTTGTAAATGCTTGTTTCCCCCCTGAGAGTTGTCCCAACAAAATGGTGGCGAATGATGAATTAAGTACAATACTTTTTTTAAAAAATTTGGGCCCGAGGTCCACCGTTGAATATCACCATCTGATTTTCAGTCAGGAAAATGAATCATGTTTGCTTATAAACCCGCCCCGCCCCCCCAACACATCACCCTTTCTGTTTCGATCTACCTTATAAAATTCGTGGTACCTTGGACGGATGCACTTAACATGCCTATGGACTGAGATATTTATGTGACTTGGACACTAAGCATATTAAAATGCCTTTGCCGACTGACAAAGAGTGAGCATCATTCAGCAGGATGTGTTTCTAAGAGAATAAATGACCACGTAATAGCACTGTCAAAGCCAATCATGTCAGGATGTTTTAGGTGTTTGGCTCTCGAATGGAGTCCATGAATGTTTAAAATGCAGGCGGCTTCCGCACGCCCCTGAGGTCAACGGAAGCAGGTGCTCATGAATAAAGACGGCGCTAAATATGCGTGAAGTTATTAATTACAAGCCTGATATTTTTACAAGGTGCTTCTTCTTTTTTTTTTCCTCTTTGGCTTTGCTTAGTTGTGCATGGCTGTCAATAGATTTCTTCTTCTTGGGCTGTCTTCCACCTTCACCTTCCCAGTTTCATACAGATGGCAGCACAATGTTGCAGAATGTCCAAATGCAAAACAGCGGCGGCAGTTGTTGCAGCTTTGGAGTGTTTTTTTTTTTTTTTTTTTGGCGCTTGAAGTTGTAATTATTATTCATATTTCATTATATTTGTTTAGTTTTTATTCATGGCAGGTCAGCAGAGAGCAATTGTTCGGTGCCCGAAGCCAAGCTGATAAGATGAGAACGGAAATGCACCACATTCAAAAGACATAAATGAATTAAAAGACTTTTTTTTTCTGTTGAACTGGAGTAGCATTAAGCATCGTTTCTGCCCCTTTCCCCCGAGACCCAATCTTCAAAAAATATAATTCATTTGCATACTTTTTTTCATTAAAAAAGATAACATTTCGTGATATAATATAATTAAACAGTGGACATTTAACTGGAAAAAGTAAAGTGGCATGTTGATGTTAATGCGGTGCTGCATGGATGAGTGGTTCGGTATTTAGCTAGGTTGTTACTCGCAGCAACCCTGCATTGATATTACCACTGAAACAACCCATCGACGGTTGGGTAACCTGTGTCTCCACGGTGTCACTAATCGCCTTTCACCATCCCTGTTAGTTGTGTCGCCTGTTGCTTTGTGTACCGGTGAGACGTACTACACAATAAGGACTCAGGAGGATGAAGGCTTCGAGGTCAACAGTGGAAACACAGCAGTCACATGTTTGATTGGCAACTGCTGTGCATTGTTAGGCGACGGTTTGCCGTCTGACCTGTGCTTTGTGTGTTCCGTCCCCTCGAGCTACAACGAACCCCCCCCCCCCCGTTTGCGTCACCCAGGCGGATGAATGAGGAAGCCGTGTGCTCTTTTTCCACACACGTCGGCCTCGCATCAGTCTGATCCTTCCTCCAGTTAAGCACCATATCTACAGACAGGTCAGAAAGACCTGCTGGATACACTGAAGACAATCATGGATTGCCTTTTGTTGAGAAATACAAAAGAATTTCATATCAGTAAGTGTTATGGGAGCTGCAGGTGCTCGCTCAAGTATGGGGGCCTGCAAATGTACAGAAAAAGCTTCAAAGCAGCCACTTTCATTGTTCAGGAGGGAAGCAACTAGAGTTACTTAAATTACTTAAATATATTGTAGATTTGAAAATGACTATCTGGCATATGAATGAATTGATCAATTATTTCCAACATGTAATAAAAAGGAAATTAAAGAGTAAATAAATCAGACACTAGTGTCAAACAGTTCAAGGCTGAATATAAAGGAAATTATAATTCATACACTGGATAAATCGATTTACATATTCAGAAATGACTGGGAAGAAGTGCAAACGTAATAAATCGTACACCCTCTCCACTAGTTATTGAATAAAAATAATGTAATGTCCTCTGTTATGTAAACATAGTTTTCTCAACTTGTGTACATGCACAGTAATTAATTAAGATAATAAAAGACAGTTTATTCAATGCTTGTTTATGAATTGTCCTTATGTGAATCTAAATATAATTAGCGTTATGATAAAAATCACAACCTCTTAGCAATATTTATTATTTTTCTCTATATCACATATGGTAATACGATAATACATGTGTGCATTATTGTTTAAAGGGAAGGAAAAAATATTTTCAAAAACAGAAGGAAAAACCTCATGATGACATAATATTATGAATGCAGGCTACTTTGTTTTTATTTGCATTTATTTATGTTTGGGAGCATTACAGTCAGTTGACAGTAGCTACTTCCGTGTCATTGGAGGCCTCTGCCCTCATGAAGACCAGTTCATGGCTCACCGCTTCGTCTTCATTAGCCACTGGGAATGAGAATCAGGTTAAATCTGGATTTGTTATGGGGAAGAGCTCAAAAAAGTTTCCTGATCTAGTAAGATGAGCAGGTTTATAGATTTATGAGACCAAAATCAGACAACAAAAGCTAATAACCATGTGGACATTGATTTAAATGATTTGTATCCTGCTCGCTCTCCCCATCAAAATCCCTTTTGTCTTTTCACATCCAACGTTAAATTCTGTCTGTTCATCTTCTCCTTCTTCTCCTTTTTTTCCCCCCTGACACTGCATGGCCCCTTTTACTCGACTTTATTTGACAGTGTGATAACAATAATTTAGTAGAATTAGATTCATGGTCTTTATTTCATTCTTGAGCTTGAGGTATCATTGTGTGCAGTCGCCGCCGTCTTCCTCAGCCAGCTAAGTCGCCTTCGCTTTCTGTCGTTCACCTCTTGTCTCTCCTCTTTCAAACGGTCTATTTGTCATTTTGAACTTTGAGAATTTTAATCTCTGTCTCAGTAAGGAAAATGTATAAATCTGCCATCAGTTGACATCTCGTGGGTGAAACTAGCCTGCACGAAGCGTGACTGAAGATCATCGTTGACTGCACATGCACTTTACAGTCCACTAATGAAGTTGTAATATAATGGAGTGAAAAATTCAGTAGTCACATAAAGAATGCCTCCATTTTGTGACTGCCTGTCAACCGGCATCACCAAACAGCTGCCATGTATTCCACTTCCGCCCACATGCATGTGTCACTCAGAGAAGGAAAGGAAGTGCGGTATAAATGATAGCATAGCTGTAATGTCATGACATTTATTAGCATTGAAAAATGGACCTGAAAGGTTGATTTGATCATTGTAGAAATAAAGAAAATATGTTGCTTAAGGGCCATCATGTAACAGCTCCCGCCCAGTTTAATCTAGTTTACCATGAGAATGCTCTCCAAATGACGAAAAATGACTCAAGTTGAGCCGCCACATATTTATTGTGTTGTGTGAAATCACTTCACTTCGTATTACCAAATATTAGTTGGCTGGTAACTCATAGAAAAGGAAATCTATGACATGTCATGTTCTCTAAGATTTATCCGGAGTGTTACAATGGAGACTGATTTTATTTTGAAAACAACAAAATTTTACAGTGCCTGTTATGCAAGAAAAAAAGGATCTAAAAAAAAAAAACACATCAGAAAATACATCAAAGACACATCCCCCGCTATCCCACTGAAATGCCGCGTGTTACTGGAATGTGGTCTGATGGTGGACAGGTGAGGTCACTGTGCGCTGAGGGAGCGGCTGCATGTGTGAGAGCGACAGCCAACACAGTCAGACAGTGTAATGATGGGTGCTGCGTTCTTAAATGGCAGCGGCGAGCCGCTGACCATCCTCGGGGGGGCCCCCATCCCGGGGTCATGTGTCACTCAGGCAGGCTGCTATGGTGGCAGACTCCGGCACGGACAGCGATGCTGTTTTCATGGCTGAGCGGAAAGCGCCGGCGGCCCAGCGGCCGTCCTCAGTGTGCCCGTTTCCGACTCAATAAGCTCCATCCAGCCTGTCGTCAGGCGGGCAGAGGATTCCTCTCACTACCTTGGCTGCATCTAGAACATACACACCTTATTTTGTTCAAGCTGTTTGAGAATAGCGACAAAGCAAATGTGTGTTTGAATGTTTGATTTTGATAATGAGTGTTACAATTAGAGAGCAGTGAACACATTTCAGCAAAGCTGCACAGCTACCCCAAAGCTTGATATGTGTGAGTGGACAAAAGGCTTTCCATTCACTTACATCATGTCGAAAATGATACAAAGGCAAATAGGTCTGCAAATAACTCTGCGGATTCTGGACAGTAGAGATGGACTTTTGTGTTGCTCCCGGTGTGTATTGTGCACCAGTAATGGCGGCGATCCTATGGAAATTTAGATCAGGAGTCACACTGATGGGCGTGAAAGATCTTGAGTGAAAGCTAAATTACTGCCACAGAACCTGAGCACAGAAGTGCTGATGGTGCTGAAAGTAGAACACAAAAGTAGAGAGCTGTCAAGCTCTAAAATTACACAGCATGCCGGATGAAAAGATGATTATGGGCAATTATGCAGCAGCAAATGCCCTTTAGGGGCGACCTTCCGCATTTCAGAGGTGAGCCGGAATGGACACACATGTAGCAATACAGTGGAGCATCTGCTGCATCGCGTAGGCCCATAAATAGAATAAGCCATGAGTGGCTCTGTATGTTGGGAACTACAACTTTAAGTGCTGGATGACTCCTGCACAATTACTTGCATGAGTATTTTGCCTATTTCATAATTAAAGGGTAAGAAGGTATCGTAATCCTCCCTCTGCTCAACAGTAATCCATCAGCGCTGAAAACCAGTGGGGGTAAATAAGTATAATTACTGAACAAGTTTGCACATTATACTCTAGCTTTCATCTGGGATATAGATATTCAAACAGACTTAGTGGATTATGGCATTTTATTCACATCATACAGTTGATGGTTTAATAACATGATGTTTTGTTTCATGTGACACTCCACAATAATGCTCATTATAAAGAGATAAAAAACATTAAACTCTCAACAAGCTACAGTACCAAGGTTTTAACGTGCAAGAAGTAAATGTTCTTTTTATGTAAATTATTATTAATTTGATACTCATATATATTGTTATATTTGCTACATTTCACTTAACAATCCTTCCAGTCCCTAGATTTGCTTTATTTTCAGAGGCAAAAAAGATGTATATGTATTCAAGAAGCAAATATGACTGCAGTCTAAAAAATTATGCATATCTGAAAATGGTCACAATCTAAAAACACTCCATTGTGTCAGTTGCTGATATTGTTGCAGATATTTGGGTATGTCAACAAATTGTACATTGCTTATTTGGTATTTCCCACGCTTGTTTGTTATTTGGTGCAAGATATTCTTAACAAGGTGCATCTGGCAAAGCACTGTTCACCATTATAGACGTAATGTACTTTAATAACTAATAAATAAATAACTTTGATAAGATTTAATGTTTTCTCTGCACTCATTTCTGATATATTTCTATCTGTCAGCTGTTGTCTACACTGATAGGACTTCGTATGACATGTATTTGGAGCCATGTTAAATGTTAATAAATGTATAAATTGGTGATAATGGGCAATGAAATACACCATTGTGAAAGTGTCTCATAGCGTCGTCCAAAATAGTGGCCGTTATGCCTTGTTTTTAGAAAAATTGCCAAATTATTTTCATAACATTTCAGAAAACAGTGCCTTCTAAAAAGCTGTTGTCAGTAACAGCTACTCAGTGAAATTAAATTACAAATATTTAACCTTGCAGAACCAGAGGATACTTGTGCGCATGAATGATAAAATGTGTCTTTTATCAGCATTCCACCTTTTTGGCTTGAACAGCTCTCTTTGAGATTTCATCTCAGCTATTTCGTCAAAGAGGCCACACAAGCTAGACTTTAAACACAGGAAGGAGCACGAGCATCCACTGTTTTTAAGCTCCCAACTGCACCTTTCATGTTTTCAAACAGATTTTGTGTCAGCTCTCCCCACACGCCAGTCTTCCTTCCCAGATAGGAAGTCATTACAGGGGCTCTCACCCCATCACAGATGGCCATTTAACACATCGCTGGCAACTGCAAATGAACCAGGAGCAGCAGCCGCTCGACTAGACCTGGCCGACTTTGCACGAATGTTAGTCTCTCGCTCACCTGCTGTGCATGGACGGGACGTGCACTTCAACCTTGGCTTGGTTTTACTCTTTGCTTTCTACTTGTCAATGAGAGCCCGCTCTTTAAATTCAGCTCGGAGCGGGATGTTCACTTTTGTCTTCCTTGCCGAACAAATGCCATTTCGCATGGTTTTCGAGACACCCGTGTAGTGCCAGTGAGAACTTCTTGTTTGTTTATTTTCTCTTTTGTATTTTTTATTTTTTTTATTTTTTTGTGTATCTGCGAGGAGCAGGGAGCTGATGCATGACAGGTATTTTTCTTCGATCTCCTTTTGCTGGCCCATCAAAATTTGTAATAGGCATACTTGCTCTGTCACGCTGGCATAGCCTTTTGGTGTGTTTGGAGCTCCATCGGTGATAAAACAGATAAAGTCAACCTGACAAGTTAGAAATGAGAAAGCAATTGTGGCTGACACTCTGGAGACAGCCTTCCACTCGCCATCCCTCTCTGCCTCATCCTCCCTCTCTTCTAAGTTCTCTTTACTCTTGTTCTCTGGAAATGCCTTGCTTGTTATTTACTATCTCTACTGAGTAAAATATTAACCAAGATCCCTCTTGAGAATGTTTGCAAGTGCTGAGTGATACGACGGTAGCCTATTAAGGGAAAGAGCCTAAGCACTGAGGGATGTAAACACAGGGCTTATTCATTAGTCCCTTCCTATCATTCCACCACTTTGCATTTGATCCAGTGTATTCATTTTAACTGTATTCTACTGGATGGTGCTCGAATGTGCTATGAGTCCCCGTGTGGAGAGGTGGAAAAACCTAAAAATAAGATAAATGACGAATGATTCTATGCGTTTTTTTTCGGTGCATGTGTAAAGTGTGTGTGCCAAATGTAAGTGCCACGCACCTTGTGTATGAAAAACTCACACGAGAGAAGGGGAAGGGGGGGTTGATGGAGCGTTGCTGGCAAGGCTGGGTGTCTAAATCACGGCTTGGAATGGACTCTCCGTGTGGCGATTGGCTGTCACAGCTACAGATGGAGGACGGCGCCCACAGGAAAAGGATAAACTGTCTGATAAGCGCACGGTGAGGTACAGGGCTTCTGCTGGCAGGCTGGCTCTTGAGGGCGGTGGAGGGGAGGCAAGAAGATGGGAATAAAAAAGGAAAACGAGTCAGGAGGGAACAGGCAACAGATGAATCTCCATCTGTGTTCACAGGCAAGTAGGGATAGGGCTGAAAAAAAAGCAAGCCAAAGGACCACTGAGGTGCAGCTTTGGTCTCACACCTCTTGTGGGTTCACTTCTGTGAAGGAACACATACTTGCATTGTAAAATGGTGCCCTTTCCACAGAAGAGGCCACTGCACACACACCTCCGCGGTAATGAGCTGGTATGATCAATCAGCTGCTTCAGAAATGGAGACCAGTGCAGCAGCTATAGTGGTGGCGACAGAAGTGTTGATTTAATCTACAAAAGCTATGTTCAATGATAGGTTGAGACATTTGATCATAGTATTAGTGGAATAACAGATTGTTGACCCCAAGCCATAACCTGCCAGCCATAAACTGGTCACTCATGGAGGACCATCCTTCTCTAGCCAACCTGTGGCCAGGTCAAGAAATTAACCTGCACAAGTCTTTGGCCAGGTAGCCGGCCAACGAATGAGATGAAGGCAGACCAGAGAGTTCTGTGTACAGCTGCTATGTCTAGCATCACGTCAGGGGAAATATGCTGCAGCCCATCCGTGTGGAACATCTTGAGAAGATACTTGAGGGTATAAACACATTTTAACCCCAGTGTTGGAAAACAAAATGACATTTGAGATTATGTGGAGGCAAGTGAATGGAAAGTTTTGTCCATTAACTCAGATGCCTTAAAATGTCCCTGGGTTGTAGCAGCGTGATGATGTTACGCTGCTGCTTAAGCTTTCAGGGAGGAGTTTGGGATGGATGGTTTGGTTAGGCTGTAGTTTAGTAATAGTAACTAGTTGTGTATTTTTTAGTAACTCCAAACTGCTGTTCTGTCATGTCTACATTTGCTTTGAGCAGAGATTAACGTAAAAGATAAGTGTTGCAAATGTTTTATCTGTTAATATCTTAATTAAGACTTCTGCAAAAGAGCATCTCTAAATGAACACCAAGTTAAACATTAAAGAAGAAGGGCTTTAACAGCAGAAGACCTTCTACTAGGTGCACCTTTTCTTGGCAGATGCTGTAAACTCAAAACTGTCTTTTGCTAGCAATGGCATTTTCACCCTAGTTTGCTCTACAGGCTTGCTGCAAATATGCTTCTTACAGGAAAACAGCCAGAAAGCCTGTCTTACACATGATTAATGTAGTGATTGGGTTCATTTTAACCCAAACCATGATCTTCTTTGAAAAATAAACCAAGATTTTTTTTTCGCTTGAACCAAACCAAACTGCAAAAACTGAAAACTCAAACACAGACATTCATCCACTACTGAAGTGGACGTCAATTGTGGAGCTGCAATGTGGCAAACTTTGGGATGACGGGTTTTCCATCATAACATTATTTGAAATCTACCTTCTGCAGTGAAGGCAACACAATTTGTAATGCAGCTAGCAGCCATCTGATCAACAATGGAAGCTACACGATATAATATCACTTCAGTAATGCAGAGGGATCAATGAATGAATCCAAACACAAATACCTTCCAGATTGACTGTCCTATCTGTTATTCCCACAGGCTGCTTTGGGTTAAGTGGCTTAAACCAAGCTGTATGGAGTTGGCACTTGAGCATGTAGTAATATGGGTGTCTGCTTGTAATGTAATGTGAGCCACCTAATATTGATGTACTGGATAAAGCGTAACTGGCTCCTTAATGATGAGCAAAGAAAAAAATCAAAGAAGTACCACAAGC
>CAAKHG010030817.1:26458-42729 GCA_901007715.1 Dactylopterus volitans | reverse complement strand
GTTTTTTTTTTTATTATTATTACAGTAATTTAATACCAAAACAAACTGAATTTCCTACCTGGGCGCATATTTACAGTTTATAAGCTTGCTTAGACTTGTTTCCCGTCCTCCCATTTACTTGCTTATTGACGAAAATAGACATTAATGGACATTGTTGTGTTTTTAGGTAATTGTTGATCTTTGAAACGTTACATTCTAGAGCCCAAATTGACCATACCCAATGTTTCTGTTGCCCGACAACTATAAATGATCCAAAATATGTTCGGATTAGATTAAATAAAAAAAAAAGACTTGTGTGAGCTCTAATGTTTGTGATTGATGTTTGTAGAAATTGGCGAGACCCGCGGTGGTGAGACAAGGCAGCGCTGGTGAAGGAGATGCCGAGAGGGTGAAGGTTTATTTGCGCATCCGGCCGCTCACAGAGGCGGAGCGAGAGAAGGGAGAAGAGCAGGTCAGACTTCCGTCTACTATGTTTTTTTTTTTTTTAATCCTTTCCTTACTTACGATCCATCTGCAGTGCGTCTTTAAACGTTCTCATCCCGCAGGGTTGCGTGGCCGTCCAGGATGAAGAGACTCTGCTGCTCAAAGCACCGAAGGACTCTCAGAACATGAGGGCGGCGGAGAGAGGCGTCTCCCAGAGCATGCACAAGTTTACTTTCTCCAAGGTACACGAGTCGCAAATGTTTAGCCCGGTGACTTGAGCTTTTAATGGTGACGTGTAATATCCCGAAAGCTCCGATTATACTGCATCGAAAGACCTCATGCAGTCAGCTGTCATTATTTTGTATAGCCTCTGTTATCTGGAGGGAAGTTATTCCAAAGGAGGGGGGCCTGATAGGAAAAGGCCCTTTCTTTTAGACTCCAAACAAACAGTAGTCCAGTGTTTTTTTTCACAGCGTAAGGCCTGAGGCGCTTCTTTAAGATTACTCCAGTAGCACGCAAGGATAATGGGCGTGCATACCAATGAAAGAGGGGCTCTGGCGCGTGTGCGTGTGTGGGCAAACTCGGCTCGGAAGACTTTTCGAATAAAATCCCCCGTCTCCGTCACCTGTCTCTGAAAGATCTCCGGGCCCGCGACAACGCAGCAGCAGTTTTTTGAGTGCTCGATGAAGACGATGGTCAAAGACGTGCTTCAGGGAGAGAACAGGCTCCTCTACACGTACGGCGTCACCAATTCTGGGAAGACTTACACAATTCAAGGTGAGGTTTGTTTTTATGTTTTTTTTTTTTTTTGTAGATACATGTACTGATGACACAGGACAAAGCATCGTAATGCCTAAAATGTAAATCTCTGACTTTGATGAGCAGGGGCTGGACGAGAGGCAGGCCTCCTTCCCCGGGCTTTAGCCTCTCTGTTCAGGCAGCTGCAGGGCCGCCTCTACGGTGCCATGGACCTGAAGCCTGTTTTGTATCAGGATGTGAGACAGTTGGAACCCTCCGAGGTCAGAGTGGAGGAAATGCGCCGAAACTCTCTGCTCAAAGAGGTAAATACTGTGGATGAGCCGGAGTTTGTGAGGAAAATCGTAAAGCCAGAGCCGTTTTCACTGGATAATTTAAATCGAAACTCGGGTTTGTTTTATATTTTGTCTGAGCTGAAGACAACTCCTAAAAGTATCTTGTGAATGAATATGTGCCGATGCGCAGGATGAGAGCATGACTTCCCGTCGAGGCGGCACCACCACAATCTGGGACAGCGGCATCGGGGGACTGTCCTCCACAAGCAACATGGCTACTCAGCTGGGAGGTGAGGAGGAACTTTTGGATGTTGTGCTGGGTGGCACCCGCCGCACACACACACACACACACACACGCTCGCACACTTCATTCAGCTTCTAATGCACGACACTCTCTGTTGTCTGATGTCCCTGCAGACACTGACAGCGTTTGCCTGGAGCCCGACAGCCTTTCACACAGTGGCGGGGAAGATCTGGAGGAAGGGGTCCAGTTCTCTATCTGGGTGTCCTTCTATGAGATCTACAACGAGTTCCTGTATGACCTGCTGGATGCTTCGCCCTCCTTGCAGCCCAGAAAGAGGGTCACGCTGCGGCTTAGCGACGACAAACATGGAAATCCCTATGTGAAAGGTAACAGCCACAGGCATGCCATGTTCATCGCGCTCTCTGGAAAACACTGCAAGATTTTAAAATGCAAAATCATTATTATTATTTCTTTTGCAACCTCCGTTTTGTCATTAGACCTCACCTGGATCCAGGTCCGCAGTGCCGAGGAAGCCTGGGGGATCCTGAAGGCCGGACATCGTAACCAAAGTTTCGCCAGCACCCACCTCAACCAAAACTCCAGCCGCAGGTAGGGAGCGCCGCAACCTTCCACCACGTGGAAAGCGGGATCTATTTTCGACACCATCCGTCGCGTCCCCCGCTCATGAATGCATCTCCTCTCCCAGCCACAGCATTTTCTCCATCCGCGTCCTGCACATCCACCCGGAGGCAGATTCGGGCCAGGCCACGCACATCAGCGAGTGAGCCAACCAGCCGCCGCGCGCTCGCGTCTCGGCTCCGACTTGTTTTTCGAGCTGCGGTTAAACGGGTCCGACCTTGTCTCCCGCCCAGGCTGACTGTGTGCGATCTCGCCGGGTCCGAACGCTGCAAAGCGCAGCGCAACGGTGAACGGATGAAGGAGGCCAACAACATCAACACCTCTCTGTTGACGCTGGGACGCTGCATCGCCGCGCTGAGACAGAACCAAAACAACAAGTACGTTCGACCACAGCTTGAAAAAAAAATGACTTTTTTGTTGATTTATTTTATCATACATACTTCAGAGCTCCGTGAAATTACCTTCATGTGAACCTGCTGAAGAGACAATATTGTTTGAAATCAAAGCAGCTTCAGCCACTGTGCTTTTTTTTTTTTTAATCGTTCTGATGTGTTGAAACAGTTTTTTGAGAACGAGCTATATTTTGAAAAAAAAAAACAAAAATTCTTAACGTTCACAGGTCGCGGCCCCCTCAAGTGGTGCCCTTCAGGGACAGCAAACTGACCCGGGTGCTGCAGGGTTTCTTCTGCGGCAGAGGAACCTCCAGCATGGTGGTCAACATCAGCTCGTGCTCCTCAGTCTATGACGAGACCCTGCAAGCCCTCAAATTCTCCGCAATCGCCTCCCAGGTAAGAGGACATCATGTGCCATCTAACTTTTTTTTTTTTTTGTTTTTTTAAGTGACTGATTTTAGGTTTTGTCTGTAGAAATGAGACCAAAGAAGAACAGAGCAATAAAACAGCACCATTTTCCTTTCAGCTTGTCCACGGCCCGTCGACTAAAACCAGAGTGGCCTACATCCTGTCTCTCCTGCGCGAGCCGGCGGTGGCAAATGGGATGGAGAGCACGGCGATGGAGGACGAGGAGGATGAGAGCGATGTCGAAGACGGCGATATCACCATGTTAAATACCGAGGTAACATCTGCTGATGCCGCCACGCGCGTGAGCTAAATATGTAATCTTCTGCTCAACCCGTTTTCATAATTATCTAAGTATGGCGCGAAGGGTTTTTAAAAGATGATGCGTTTAAGATCCACTGCAATTGTGAACGTTCCTAACGGCCGACTGCCTCATTCAGGCTCTGCTGCAGGCCATCGACGTCCTGAAGAGGGAGGTGCAGCGGCAGCGGGAGGAGAAAGAAGTTCTTGAGGCAAGCGTGAGAGAGCAGGTGGTCTCCGAGATGATGGAGGTCATTTCTGGAATGCAAGATGGCTTCAGGTGGGTTGAGGACATGAAATGAAAACATTTCCGGCGCTGCTGTGGCGATTTCAGATAAGTTATCTAAGAAAAATGCAGATTTGTATCCGCCGTCGGCGCTCTTATCAAAAGAGAAGTCCCCCGCCTGCGGGCAGATGTCGCAGAGATAACTTGAAAATGGCCCGGATGCTAAACTGAGATGTCCCCTCGCCCGGCAGTGAGACCTTGGAGGCAGAGAGGGCTCTGATGGAGGAGAGGTACGAAAACAAGATAACCAGCCTGCAGAAGCATTTGAAGAAATTCTACAGCCAAGAGCTAAAGGTGCGATCGTCACAATGTTTTCAAGAAAATCACAACGTGTAACGGCGCTATGAAGATCTTCAGTGCAACGTTCATCCTTGTAGGAGCGCGACCAGGAGATCGAAGCTCTGAGCGCCGCCCTGCAGGGACAGAAGGAAGCTGCACCGGCCTCCGCCTCGGAGCAGCAGGAAGACACCGACGGGCTGCGGCGTTCGCGGCGCCTCACCAGTCAGACGGAGGTCCGCAAGCTGCACGCCGAGCTCGACCAGTGCCGCGCCGAGCTGCTCGCCAAGACGACAGGTGCTGCCCGACTCAAACGGGCCGCTCTCGATTGTGCGGCGGCAAGGCGGCCAGTGGCTGACTGTCTCGTTTTGCTTTGCGCAGACTTGGCGAAGGCCAAGATGCAACTGGAAGTCCCGGGTTCGACGGGGAGCCTCACCGGTGCTGCTGACCGCAAGCTGGAGGAGGGTCAGCGGGTCAGTGACCGCCGGACCGCATCAAAGGCAGCGCCGCTTTGGCCTCCGTGAGCCTCCTGGCAATTCACCAATTCCGTCTTGTTCCAAACAGAACCTGCGTCAGCTGCGCCTGGATTTACAGCGGCTCGGGGCGGACCTGCAGTCTGGCGAACGGGCCTGCTGCCGCAACACGGGAGGGGAAAGGCTGCGGCAGGCCCTGACTGCTGCGGACGAAACGCTCGTCAAGCAGGTACACGCGCGGCGGCGCAGTGATCGCAATTCTGTCTTACGTTTTCGTGAGACGTGAAACGCTGCTCAGCCTTCTTTGCTCTGAAGAAAGAGCACAAAAAAAACATTCAAACGAGACGACCGCAGCTGCCGTGTCGTCATGTTAAATAAGTAAACTGTCAAAAATGATCATTTTCAGTTGGTCAAGATCAAATTGAAATTTAACGTTAGTATATACTATCCTCCCTGTATGCATCCCTGTATGAGTTTTCAGTGAGAAGTTTTTGAGATTAATTACCTGTAATTTTCTTTTTCCCTCCCTCTGCTCTTCACTAACGATCTTTCCGCACAACTAGCTTTTAAACTAAATCGGTGTGTTCCTAACATCTGCACCAGATGATTAGCGCGCAAAAGCATGTTTGAGGGTTGCTACTCCGCCACTTCCCTTCACTCCCTCTGTGGTCCTGTCTAACCCTGTTCACTGACTTCCTCTTAGGACCAGATCCTGGTGGAGCTCCAGAATGGCCTGATGCTGGTCAAGGCTGATTTAAGGCGCAAAGCGGAGTCCCTGGCGCAGGCCGCCCAGCTTCAGCTGCCCCCCCCGGGCTTTGCTGCCCCCAACACACCGGGCTCCTGCAAGAAGAGGGGCTGCGGGGCTGCGGCGCCAAGCGACAGCGAAAACCGGCCCCCGCAGAAACGGCCCTTTTTCCAGTCTTTGTTCCCGACTCGCACGCCAACGCGGAAATACAACACGCGCACTCTTGAAGAAGTGAATGTAACCCCCTCCTCACGGATCTTGCGGTCTCGCCTTCAGTCTCCCACCCGTAGCCCAGCTCCCACCCCTCGCACCCTCAGGGGGAAGTACTGAGCTCAGCATTTTTTTTAATTTTTTTTTATATGCAAGAAAAGTCACACGTCGTTTGTATATATTCACTATTTACAGTTTGGCATGCCAGTAGAAGTTTCAGCTTGACTAACAAAGGGAATTGAGGTAAACGTTGCCAGCAGTTACGAAATGTAACACGTTTGTGAAATCCCTGTCTGCCTTTGCTTAAATGGCATTTATCATCTACAAATATTTGTATTCATCTTATACTACAGAAATCTGCATTGTTCTTTTAAAGTTGACATGGTTTATTAACTAATGTATAGCATGAAACATACTAAGGAAGTCCTTGCACAGCTGCTAAGCTTTATTTAAACTATTTACATATTATATACAGACAGCATGGACGAGGCATGACGTGAGTCAGTCTAGAGAGGATGGGTGTGTAAATAGTTCAAGGTGTGTGTGCTCAGCTTTTATTTTTTTTTTTAACACTTTTGGCCAGAAATTGTACAAAAACTGCACGTTTATTAAAAAAACACGGTTCAAAATCTTTTGTGTTCAGTTAGCAAAAGAAGCCTAGATGCTTCACCGCATCGTGTACAACTCCACCATTCATAATGAGGGCTTTAATAACAGTAATACATGTGCAGCAAAGAGCTCCTCTTATCCAGGACAAGAAGAAACAAATGCGATTTTAACGGCTCCTCACGCGTCCTCGAGTAAATCCCTCCGGCGTGGCTTTTGGACAGTCTGTCGGGACATGCGGCCGTTTCCAAGAAGTGCCGAGTGTCAGGGAGTGAAGGAGATCAGGTTGAGTGGAGACACCCTCCTGACTGGAGTGTTGTTGTTGGAGAGGGGAGCAAACAGATCTGCCGTCGGCGTATCGATCTGGTCCCTCACCTGGGAGATCTGCCTCAACAGAGCCTTCCCTTCTTCCCGAGCCTGAAAACCCATGCGGACACAATAGCTGGTGTGTTTCGCGATTAACTGCGGAATCTTAAAAAAAAAAAAAAACAGCCTGTTCTGATTTTCTGTGCACACTTACGTCATTGTAGTCACAGCAGCGCTGGGCGCACAGCGATGCCTCGTCGTACAGCTTGTTCTTGAAATAGTACTGACCCAGGTATCTGAGGGCCGTGCTGACCTCGGCGTGCTCCAGTTGTTCCTATGGTGACAGGATTTTAATCAGAAATGGAAAGATTTCTGGAACCGTCTCGCTCCTGTTCTTTCACACGCGAATTTGAGATCACGTCTGCTACAAAGGCTTCGCTCGCAGTCGTCATTCCGGGTCGGGTCGTGGATGGCGTGAAGGGGAAAACGTACGCACCAGTTAAGAAAATCATTTGTTGTAACTGCAGCTTTTGTAAGGAATAAGTGAGGCTGCGGCTACCAAGGTCACCGCTTGCTTGTGTGTGTATAGACCCGACCATCTGCAACACACGCCACGTTTTTCAAATCATGATAATACACATGCGTGGCTTTTGGAATGGCAAACGGATGAGATAAAGTGGAGTTACGAGGAGCCGCCGGCATGGTTCCACTCTGTTGTATGGGAGCACTACTGATTTGGCGTTACCTATGACAGTGACAGGAAAAGGGCCGGGGACAAAACTGAGTATGTGCAAGCAGCGCGCAACACATGTGGCTTTTCTGCTGGCGGCAACACCTCCGATATGAAAATGCATTCGCAAAGACTTCATCCGAGTGTGTCTGTCGACAGCGCCGAGAGGAGAGAGCAACTCCTCCATGCCGCATTCAAGCAGCCCCTCCATGCTGATGCAGACGTTGCAATATCCATAACTAAAGCATTGTGGGGATGTTTATATTCTAGCAGATTAACTTAAAAATAACCTGAACAGAGCAGCGTTTTGCAACAGTGCATTTGATTTATGCTACACTTTGTTAAAGGCTCCAGTCTTATGATGTGTGCATTTTACTATAAATTTTTTTTGCCACTCATTCTCAAAAATACATATTTTATCATCATTTAATATTTTTCACCATTGGAAATGCCACCATCCACTGGACGACAAAATACCCACAATGCACCGCAAAATTGAGTGATCAAGCGATGTACCCTACTTTGTGCTCCCGTATCCCACAATGCAACGCTGTCGTGTCGTCCACTATGTAATGCAGCACATCATATACACGATGTAGTGGATAGGGAGTGAGTGAGTGAGTGATTAGGAACACAGCCCACGTGTGAAGAACATGCACTACATGTCCAACAGGTGGCAGTAACGCAGCATTTTTGTTTTCACAAAAGGGACACTTAAAAAAAAAACACCTTATTTTCATTAAGAGACAATGAGGTGTTCCCCATGTTCTTAGCCTGATTTTTTTTTTTTAAAGAAAACAATTATTAACCTTCCTTTTGCCAAATAAAAGGATATTGGAATCAATAATGCCTCCTCCCCTGCTGTACAGAACAAATACTGAACCCAAAACCGTGATATCAACTGAACCATAATTTTTTTATTTTTAACCCTTCCACCACTAGATCTTGAGAGTGATCGGTATTCACATTTGGGATGCTCACTTTTTTCGTTGCACCTTGAAATATATTTTTGAAGGCTTTATTTGGACTCAAAGTCTCTGCGTGGTTTTTGTTCACACCTAAGTGCTAATTATTGTGTTGACAGCAGCCAAATACAACCAGAAAAATGCACCGCGGTTCAATTCAAGCAGACATCGAAGCGCAGATGTGACACACACGCGCCTCGTGTTTACCATTGTATGCTGTAGATTTAAGTTTGTTTTTGTTTTTTTTTCCCATTGAAACTTGCAGCCAAGACTATCAAAACAGCCTCACGCAAAAAAAATGAAAACAAGAGAGCAGGTGTGTCACACATTTGAATTCAGACACTTACCCCACATGAGAAAATGTCCTGAATGTAGAGCATGTAACACTGGGCAGCATCATCGGACTCGTTCAGCTGTTCGTGGAGCCTGTCATGGACAAAAGAGCTCACATTTATGCGCTCTTACTTGGTAACATAGTAACAGGTTGGCGACGGAACAAAAAGCTGCAGACAAGGCTTTAATCTGTACTTTAGCATCAAAGAAAACAAACTGTACATTTGTTTTTTTTTTATTTAGATCTGTTTGGCATTCTGGAGAGTACATCTTGGGGTATGGTAATTAATAACTTACTTTGCCAATTTGAGTAGAGCCATTTTTTCTACATCTCCAACCGAGTACGCCCTCCAGTAACACTAGACGAGAAGAGAACATGTCAAGGACTCATCGAAAACCTCATCCCAAGTTAATACCCTAAACCAGGAAAAACTGACGGCAGCAGCATGCCTACCTTTTTGGCTTCGACCTGCTGTGAAAGTTTTTCATAGCTTTCGCCCAGAGCGACCAGCATGCGTGAGTCATTGGGCCTGTGAGAGCACATCTTAGTGAGCACTGCACGTAACAGAATGCGTTGTTTATTTTTACTTGTTTTAACGCCCGCATTAAAAAAAAAAGAGGTAAAATGCAGACCTGAGCTGGTGTGCCTTTCGATAATAGTACAAACAGTAAAAGGGCATCTTGAGGATCTCATAGGTCTGGCCTAAGCCGTACCAGGCGCGGTAGTCCCGCTTGTTGACTTCAATTGCATGCCTGGTTTAAAGAGTAAAATGGGTAATCAGAAGCAATACACACCGTCAACACCCCCATCGTTCGTGTCCCTTGACGTGAGGACGAAGCCGCACATGCTCCACTGACCTGTAAGCTTGGATGGCAGCAGAGGTGTTTTTCATTTCCATGTATTCATGTCCCATGAGAGTCCAGGCGCCCAGGCAGCGGGGGTTCAGTTTGAGCGCCCGCTGGAAGTACAGCGCCGCCTTCTCGTGCTGCGAGCGCAAGCTGTAATAGTTGCCTGCAGATGAGAAGCGACGCCCGGTTTGCTGATCATTTAAGGCTCCTCAACTTCGAACATTTAGACATTTGGATGATAGATCCACACCGATTACATGACATGTAGCGCTGCCTCAATCAACTTATCGATCAATTGCTGAAACAAGAGTGCTGCTTCGGTCCTTGACATTACTATGCTGATCAGGCTTACCAATAACGCAGCATGTCTCCACTCTGTACTTGTCGATCTCCACCAGGTTGTGGGCCAAGTAACTCAACTCCGGCTTCATGCTCTGTGGAGGCAGGCGATATCATCAGCAGGGATGCAGCAGAATAATTAGGCCCAACCGATGTTATCTCAGTCTGTGCTGAAAACTTGTGACCTCCTGACAAATCAACGAGGTTTAATGAAACGAAAATCGATTGGCGATTTAATCCAGACATTCGCCACGTTTCATGCCTGATATCTTTAAGAACCAACGTCCCCGTGCTTGAGATTAGAAGGCGAGTCAAGGCAAACCTTTTGTGTGCTACTTAGCATCACATTACAACTTACTTTCACATAAAGCAGGTTGGAGAATGTGTCCATATTGTCAATGCGGTACGGATCCTGCTCCCTCAACTCATTGAACAGAGCCAAGGCTTGGTCAATATCTGAAATGAATGCAGGCAGATCATTCATAAGACTCGACTGATCCCCCATGACTTTCGTCTGATGGGTAAAATTTCTAACTGAAATGGTCAAAGATGAACCTCTGATGTTGTGGTAAGCGACCGCAATCTGTGAGATTATGTAGGTGCTCTTAGAGAAGCCGGCCTCGATCAGGTTCTGGTATTTCTGCAGCGCCTCTTTGATCATCTGCAGCTCCGTGTACATGTGGGCCATGAAGAAGTCCTTCATCCAGCAGTCTGCCAGAGACAAGGATTTCAGCTGGGGAGACACATAAAAACACCACAGTTGATGGAATCACTTTCCACTATTTTAATAAGTATTAGATGTAGCTTTTTGGAGTTGCGCTGATCGAATTTGAGATTGGTTTGTTCTGGAGTGGTCTGATGTCAAATTGACTTTCAAGGCACACATGGTTACTGTGGACCTGGATATATATATATATATATATATATATATATGGAAAAAACTGCACAATACTGTCAACAATTTGGGTGAACACAAAGCTATCTACCATTTCGATGTTGGTGACGAGGTTGCTGAGCTCCAGCCATGCGCCCCAGTGAAGAGGAAGCGCATGAATCGCCTCCACAAAAACGTCCACCGCCTCCTTCAGCAGGTCCAGCTTCCGTAGCACCACCCCATACCTGTGTTTCCACACACAAACACGCGCGCGTGTGTGTGTGTGTGTGTATATACTTATAGATATATTTATTCCACCATGATTTAAAAAAAAAAAAAAAGGATTCTGAAGGAAGGTTCTTACAGGTATAAAGTGAACCCATCCAGCTCTCCTGCACTGTGCTTCTTACTGAGTTCAACCCTCAGTTCTCGCAGAGCTTCGTTGCGCACCTGGCCCTTCTCCAGAGGACCTACAACCACGCAGAAAAACACAAAATACACCTCGTGTTCATGAGTGACAAAACCGCTTCCAGTCCTCCGATCTTGGCCCGAACATGAGTCCTCACCCAGGCTGTCGACGGTCTCGTCGTCTTTCTTTTTCTCACCTGACTGCAGACAAAGATGGATGCATTCAGAATTGTTCAGAGGCATTTAGAACAAAGAACAGAAGCGATGAGAGAATCATATAAAGATGTTACATGGGATAGGGTTGTTTACGGAATCTTACCAGATAACGGGAATACATGTAAAGGAAATAAGCCTTCTGACTGCAGCAGCCTTTCAAAAAGTAAGCGGCGCGGTCGTACTCCTTCAGATCAAAGTAGGATTTGGCCAGCGTCAGTGCATCAAGGTCTTTTGCATCTTCCTGTATTTGAGAAATAAACACAATTATAAACAGAAGTCGCCCTGATCAGATCTTAACATATATTTATGATTTTGGAAAAAAACCCCCATCAATTTACCTGACCAAAAAGCACAAAGATGGTATTCAGTCTACAGGCCACAAGACTGACAGGCAGTTTTCCTTTTTACATTGAAAACTGTCAGCAGGGGGCAGTATAACCTTTCCTTTTCTACGAGGGGGCTAAAGTTTGCAACTTCTGGCGTCTGCACAGCATTTGACTGACTTTCACTGCTGAATTTAACTCTTGTTTTTAATCACATTTAAAAAAACTATTACAGTGCTACAGTGTAGATAAAGTAGCTAAATTCTGATATAGTGTAGCTTATTCCTCTACACATACACCGTCCAAGAGCTTTAAACACATCACAGTCACTTCACGAATGAAAATAATGACACAAATACATAGTTCAAAACAGTTTGGGTTTCGGGGCATATCCTGATCTTAAAAAAAACTGAAATATGTTGCACATATGAGGATGAACAACAGGCAGTCTTAGATTTGAATAATTACAACCTAAATAAAACCATAAGGCTGGAACAAAGTAATAACATGAACTGCTAAGCTGAGGGAGACTGAATCATGAGTCGGTAAACAGAGAAAACGGATTAACTGGGACCTTATAAAAGCTTGAAGCAGGCATTTCACCTCTGTGATACTCTGCGAGCCTACCCTCTTTTTCCCCCAATTTTTGTGTTTTGCAGTTGTCTGTTATTGTATATCTTGTGAGAACTGAATAAAAAAACTGAAATGGCAAAAAAAAGAAGAGAAGACTGATAAAGACAACCGACCCCAAGGACAGTGTACAAACCTCAGTAAATGGAGCCTGTGGAGGTAATTCATCCTTGGGAAGAGGGTCCAGAGAAAATGCCAATTCAGAGGCCCTGAAATCGAAACACAAAGATCATGACATAACTGTTTTGCTGATTACAGTTACGGACGCTTACAGTATAAAATTATGGCAACTGTGATGTCTCAAAATGAACCCCCAAATTAGCCACATTATGCTACGATATAAAAGCCCCGTACTGCACAGCTGCACACCCCATGTCCCTCGATCACAGAGGTGCCAAATAGCAACGTACATCATATGACACATGACATATGACACCTAAATGACAGCGATGTTACATTTTAGTTGAGCTAACAATGTTTTGGACACTCGTTATATGACAGAGCGGTAAGAAAATAGCCCATTTAATCACAAGGGGCCGTTAAAGAGCGGTCACGCCATTCACACAGCGTCGGCAACGTTATTTAAATTATTTGACATATCAGTCTCGTCTATATTGTGATAATAAAGAGACTTGTGAGTGGCAATGCTAACGCAGCTAGCATGCTGGTAAATTAGCGTTCACGCTCCGTTTCCAAGGCAACGGAACGGCAAGACGAGCCGCTAACGTCGCGTTTATCAAAGCGAGTCTCACCACTTCGCGCTGTGCAAAAGTCCCCTCTCCTTACAAAGCAATATCACGGATATTAACTGCTTCTTGATCTGGACCAGGTCCCCAAACTCACTGTGGAGAGCCGCCATTTTCATATTTCATCTAGCGGGCACGCCATTGGTGGACGTTTCAACGGCGCGGTCCCGCCCACAACGGCGACGTCACTTCCCTTTCCTGTAAAGAAGCCCTCCATCTCTGTCACCAAAACACAAGTTTACTGCACATTAATGGGGAGACGCAGCGGGCGTGCGGCCTCACGCCAGAGCCCGGGCCGGCCCTCCACACGACCTCGCCCATAGCAGCAGCGTCAGCCAGTGTGGAGTCTTTCCTGCAGGTAATTTCAAGGAGTAAATACGAACAACAAAAGACAACATGCGAGTCAGTAAAATTCAAGGGAGGCTGCAAACGGTAGCTCGGCGCCTCAAAAACCTTAATGGATGTGTCAAATACAATGTAGCCTCCTTCTAGGTTTGTCAGACTCGCATGATTATTGGCGACACACTGGGGCGCCGGAGGCGGTGTGATCGCGCGCTAATACAATGTGAGGAAGATTATGGCAAGGGAAAAAAAAAAGTATCTTATATAACTCCGTCTTTTTCTTCAAATATTTTCAGCTGCAGTGGAGACATTCATTCGCTCATTTATCGCCCTTCGGGTTTTACCTCACCGGCATTGACTGCAACATCGCAAACTTGTAGCTCATGATGCACTTGAAATAAGACAGCATTTCACTCACATATTGTAACTTTTCATTATGTAGTATGTAGCTAGATTTTATATATATATATATATATATTTGAAATCAACTGTTGTGTGACCTGCGGTGATTTGCTGGATAAAGGCCTTTTGCACTCAAAAATATTTGAGACCTCAAAATTCAAGATTTATACATTTGAACTGCATCAACCGAACTGCAGAACCTCCACCCAGTTGTAGATTACATAGTTTCAACATAAAATAAACTCATAAACTAAATGAGAATTATATGTCAGTCAAATGTAATTGAAATAATGATAATACTCAACATTATTATTATAAACTTTGACCCGATTTCCAGTCCAAGTTCTTTACATGGACTAAACAAGTGGTTAGTGTGTATTTAGAATGCATTAGGTTTACTCCTTTCATTTATGCTTGACAAATCTGAGATTACGAGTTTGTTTTACCTCAAAACTATGTAGTCCAAATTGATGGAAGATTCATATGCAAACCAAAAACATAAATCATAGATTTTAGCCCTACATTTTTATTTGGAGTGTACCATACAGTATTTATCATTTGCCCGAGTTCTTGCATCGCCCAAGGATTTCAGCTGGGTCTGTCTAAAAGTCTTTTTAAACTCCAAATGCATCAGTATCCCAGGACTTAATCCTGCCATAGAACAAGGTTGTCCATGATTGTTTCTTTTTCTTTCTTTTTTTTTTTCCTCCCCGGTACATCGTCACGCATGTAACCTCCAGTATTCAAACGCTGCCTCTGCTCAGCCCGACAGTATAAATCCTTTGTAACTGTCCAGAGACAAAAGATCCTTGCCTGCAATCTATTCTTAGCCATGTCTCTGCTGATCGTCTGCCGTTGAACAGACCACTGGCCTACCTGCATGACTCTTGCAAGGATGGGTGCTGATCTGACTTGCAGATGGCTCTGTCATTGACCATTCAGCATCTATGAAAGGCTGCTTTGAAAAGATTATTCAAAAACATCTCAATGATTATGTGTCTTTGTGATCTTAAAAAAAAAAAAATCCATCTTTTGCTTTCACTGCACAAATTTGCACAGTTCCCTTTAAAAAATAAAAAAAGTACAATTCAAGGTAACATAATAGAGTGCACCATATTTTCTTTTATTCAACACATACCCAACCTTCAAGAAGACTATGTGTTCAGTTCGAAATATAAAACTATATTTCAGGTTTTAAGGGATAAAATGTAACGCCGTGATGGAACCTGCACCTATGCTGTCAGTATCAGTGCATTTGCTTGCGTGGAAGCAGCAAGTGCCCATTTAATCAATAGCTAAAGTCAGAGTTTTGAAGGAGCAGCAACATTATGGCTCTCCCTTGTACCAGTGCTGTGTATTTTTTGATTGCCTGCCCAGCTCCTGTCACTGGCCTCTCTGCTCAACCCCTGCCTCACTGGCTGCGGAGCTGACACAGCTCATCATGTTCCTGTCCGTCAAAATCAGGAGCATCACAGGCTTCGGGATTTCTATCATGGCACAGAGAGCAGCCCATTTCACAAGGATAGTCAACCTCCCCCCCCCGTTCTGCAGAGTCAACTGATTTTATATCACACGCAAGGTAACCAGCTTTGAGACTCTTGTTAATTAGACCTGCAGTGAAGGTACACAAAGGGCCTCAACCGTCTTCGGGAGATGTTACACAAACAAATTTTGATTCATTTTCAAACCACCGCTTCCAAAGCCTTGACTGCGCGTAACAACAAAGAGTCGAGCGCGACCAGCACATCACGATCACGGGCCAGCACGCATCCTTGAAACGGGAGAGCAACAGGTGCTCACTGAGCCGCCGCTAAAACCCACGCGACAGCTGCCAAACGCTCGCACAGACAGGCCATATTGTTTCGCCTAGATGTTTCTCTCGCAAGGTTTTTCTTGAAGCAGAAAAGAGAAACTAAAAAATTGCCTCGCAATGTAAAACCCCTCTTTATTTTTGAGCTATTTATAATTGGGTGCATAACCTTGATTTTTTTTTTGTTTTTTGTTTTTTTGTCAAAACACGCATATCTGGTGCCATGCCGCTTTGAAGGATCGGCTCTGGAATGAGAAAAAAAAATCCTCCAATGCAAAAGAGAAATCCTTGGGAAACCTTTTTGTTATGTATATAAATGTCATTTTGCCCCTGGAGTCTTCGGATGGTCCATAATTACGAGGCAAACGTATCACAGCAAATCCACGCTATTATTCTACATACAGTAAAGAAATCCGGTGTTGAACTTGGTTTTGTAATTGTCTAGCTTTATATACTCCATGTTTATGTTCTTTGAATATCAATTTTTTTTTGCTATTTAATATAACTGCTTTTTCCTCAGTTTTTCCTTTGTCCGCAGCAGGGCCCTGTTACACAAAGCAGATTTTGTGAAAACTCTTGATTTTGTTAACCCTGGGATGAGGAGAACTCCAGGTTTTGGAATGACTTAATAATGTCCTTATGTGGAAGAACCTCATAAAACGTGCAGTGTAACGTAAAAAATTGTACATCATTTGCAAAAAGACAAACTGTCTGGTTTTAGAGACACGCTGTTTCATTTCCTTTTCTTTTTTTATTTCCTCATTCATTCAGTCCACCTTGAATCCCGTATGGATGAATTAAAAACGCTTTTACTGTTAGAATCTGAATCCTGATCGAGGACTTGTATGTTACTCAATCATGTTCTAAAGTTTCCACTTTTCTTGCACATCAGTCATTTCTCTGAACAGCAGTTCTCCCCCCCCCCCCCCCCCCCCCATATTCCCCCCCCCCCCCCCCCCCCCCCCCCC
>CAAKHG010030814.1:0-26734 GCA_901007715.1 Dactylopterus volitans | reverse complement strand
CCCCCGAAACCAGGTTTTAAAGCAACGGCCCGCCTCTGACGGCCAGTCGTCACGCCCCCCCCCCCGACCCCTTACGAAGATGTCCGGGAAACTCGCCCGAAGTTTCCGCAGCTTAACGTGCAATGCATTGTGGGATAAGAATGTTTCCCGTCACCGCCGCCGACACGCCGCAGACCAACTTCTCCATACGCCGTAGCTCCGTCCTGGCGGGGCCGAGGGTCTTTCCGTCAGCCATGAGACTCCTCCTCCGTCGGCCGCAGTGCTGGAGCACCAAAGACACCGATTGGCTCTGGACTTTCAGTCAAAACAACCCGATTGGCTCTGGCAGAGCGAGTGAGAACTGCTTCCCGCGCGGGTCAGCCTGCGTACGTCCTCTGGAGCCCGCGCGTGCCCTGCGGCGTCCGCGGCTGGACGCTGTCGCCGTGCGCCTCGGTGATTTGAGGTCACGATGGTTCTTTTGTGCCTCCTTTTCTAAACACTCTTGGGAACCTGCACTGCTGCATCTGACAGCTGATTGTGTCACACCAGCTTTTCCTATTAAAACACATTTTTCACTTTTGTAAAACTTGTGACGAGTCATTTTATTTGCTGGCATTTATCTTTTTCCAATTGCACTGCTGGAAACTGCTACATTTAAAAAAAAAATGCCTAAAAAATGTAGAATCAAAGCTGATATTGTTAAAAGTAAAATGTAGGGGGGAAAAACGCTAAAGCTTTTAAATTTCAAAATAAGGTAATAGTAAAGCAGTAATGGTAACATTCAGAATAAGTAGATGAGGTTTACATTCTTTTGGAAGGATTTGATATTGAAAATCAAAGCACAAAAAAGCATACATAATCGAGTTTTATTTTGAAAGTCATTTCATAGGACATGTGATCTCATCAAATTGGAAAAAATTGCAATATATATTAACATATATACACACACACACACACACACACTAACATTCACTGTAGATAAATGAGTGAAACATATCACATTCTTGCTCCTGCGGCATGCCGCCTGACTACCACAGAAGAAGAAGTGGTCGCACTAAACTCTCCCCTTTATTTTAGTTTTAAACATGGCTGACGGTCTTCACACCTCAAAACAGAAGCGCTTCACCTCCCCAAGTCCAGCTTGATGGTCTTCTGCAGGCTGGCGATGCTGGCGTCCAGAGCCGCCAGGCCGTCCCTGAACGCCGCCTCGTCTCTGGTGTCAAAGGTCGACCCGGAGTTCAGGCTCCAGTCAAACGACTCGGTGTCGGTCTGGGAGACCGACGAGCTGAACAGCCGCCTGCGACACGGCCCCTCGCCCGAGCTGACGGCGTGCATCTGGGCCGCGGTCGCCGGGGCCCGGTCGCCCGACTGACTCCGCCCATCGGGCCGTGAGGACGCGTCTCTCGGCGGGACCGAGCGCGGGCTCTTCTTCTGTGGTGAGCGCGCCTCCCTCTCGGCGGACACGCGCGCCGCCCGGTTGACGTGTGTGCGCTCCAGCTGGTTCAGGGACATCAGGTACTGGCTGATGCGCTCGGAGGCGGGGTCGACCACGCCGCCTCCACGCTGCTGCTGCTCTGAGACACGACTCTGAATGATCCTGAGACACATGAAGATGAAGAAAAGAGGCGACAACGGCAGGTTGAACAATGCAGTTCGCACACACACGCGTGCGCGCGAATGCACACTACACACAGACACACACACACCTGTGCAGGTTTTCTATCTCCTTCATTCTTTGTTGAGCGAGCGCAGCCAGCTCCTTCTTCTCTTTATCAATGTGAAGTAACTTGACTCTGACGCTCTCCAAGTCTGCAAACACACACACACACACACCTCATCACCACGATGTTTCACAGGTGTCACCCGCCACGTCTCTGCTAGCAATAAGACGCTTCCTCAAGCAGATACGACCGGATATGACTGCTCGACATCAGTGTTGTTTTTTTAAGCAGAACCTGCGCGTTTGCCGTTTACAACGCGACGGGTCGTGAGCGGGGGCGCCGGTGAGCGCGTGTCACCTGTCCGCAGGATGGCGTTCTCCACCTCGCTGTCTCTCAGCTGCCTCTGTGTGTCCTGCAGAGCTTGCCGTAGTTCTATGAGGTCATGCTGGACTTCCTGCAGTTGCGTCTGAGCAGAGCTGACCTCCTCCTGCAGAGACCACACTGGGGACGGATACTTCATGAGACCACGCACGGGGGCGTGTACACGCACACACACACACACGTACACACACACACACACACATACACACACACACACGCACAAACGCACGGACAAATGCAGTGGAAAGGGGTCAGCATGGGCACCCCAACTGGTCTGCAGCTTTTCAGCACCAGATGCAACAAACTGTGATGCTCTGTGTATTCTGACACCTTTCTATCAGAACCAGGATTAAAGTTTTCAGCAATTTGAGCTTGTCTGTTGGACACAGCCAGCCTTGACTCTCAACATGCATCAATGAGCCTTGACTGCCCATGACCCTGTCATTCATTCACCGCTTTTCCTTTCCTTTTCCCAGTTTTATCAGTACTGATGACTGCAGACCATGAACAGCCCACAAGGGCTGCAGTTTTAGACATGCTCTGACCCAGTTGTCGAGCCATCACATTTTGGTCCTCGTCAAAGTCACTCAAATCCTTGCATTTAGCCATTTTTCCTTCTTCTAAAACATAAACTTTGAGGAGAAAATGTTCTTGTCAAGCCTCATATATATTGCACCCACTGACAGGTGCCATGATAACAAGGTAATTACTGCACTTGCCTGTCATTTTGCTTATTTGGTTTATGTGACACCATCACCACTCAACGCCAATGTACACCAATCAACCATAGCACTATGCTATGGTTAATAGCATTATGTTATGGTTGACTGGTGTACATTTTAAATATTTTTTGAAAGAATAGAAAAAAATAAAAGGATGATGCAGCAGCAAAATAAGTAAAAGCACGGCAAATAGAAATAATGCATAAAAACAATAACTACAAATAAGTTAAATAAATAAAAAATAAAGTGTCCAAGAGCAGCACACTTTACCAAACTGTCAAATCCAACAGTGTGAAAAAATGTGATGTGCTGTGGAAAAAAATCCAAATGAATATAATTTCTGTCTGCTTCATCCTACACAAGATGGTTGCCATACGACTGCCATGCTTGCCACATGCTCACAATCATCAAACATACACCACTATGTAAATATGTAAATAGCCTGTGTTGTACAATTTGTATTGTTTTTGCACCTTCACCACTTTGTAAATGAGCAAATAGCCTGTACTGTATTATTTGTATTGTTTTGGCACCTTCACCACTATGTAAATATGTATTCAGTCTATACGGTATTATTTGAATTGTTGTCTGTGCACTATTTTTTGTATTGCTTTCTGCCTGCATACACATTTTGCCTCCTAACTTCATCCTGTTTTTGTGAGCTGTTGTGGAATTAATATCGCGTCTTATCCATCTATACTAACCAAACTAACTGTGAGACAAGGATCGACAGATGCTGCTGCTGCTTCCTCACCATGAACATGCCCCAGCTGTACCTTCCCAGAGCAGGACTGGACACAGCTCGACTCAGCATAGATGGCTTTGACCTTCAGAGGACCACGTTCTGTTGAAACGTTCATCTTGGTGCCCTGCAGCTTCTTGACATCCACTGCCTGCAAAACACAAACAGACCATGAAAGACCGGTAATGCATGCAAATTGCCAATAAATTATTCAAACTGTCTTCAGTGAGGAAATAAAGTTGATAAAAAAATAAATTTTCAGGCTGCTGCTGCCCCCTAATGCAAATTGTGTGTAATACCAACAAGTTCAATGTGATGACACTGTCCTTACACCGTCTCCACAAGTGCTGATGTCCACGTTGCCATGGATAGTGCCCACACCTGTGACTCTCCCGCCGCTGGACTTCACCTCAACCTGATGACCCTGAGATACAACAAACAAAGGTCAGTCTAATTATAAGCATATTTGTGTCCTGGTTTTGTGTCTTATCCTGGTTCGGATCTTTGTCAGGATGTGATATTTACATGGAACACGAGAAACCTGGATATTCATACCCCTGTATACATGATGCTAACAGCATTTGCAAATGTTTCCTGACCTAAATTCAACTGAATATAGTACAAATGTAAGACATTCAATGAAAACAGAAAAACTCTGTTTGTGTGAACATACACTCATCCTGCAACAAATTCCAAAAAGCTGGGACACCAGCACGGTTGCCATTGTGTAATAACGCCTTTCCTTTTAACAGCATTAAGGAAACTGATGAAATTAATTATTTAAGTTTTGAAAGTTCAATTCTTTCCCATTCTTTCATGAAATAAGACTATAGTTGATTAACAGTCCAGGTTCTCTTTTTTGCACTTCTTGATACCATCACCTGTTACCCACTAACCTGTTTCCCTGTGGAATGGAGTTTTATGAGCACAACTTCCCCAACTTCCATTTCCACAACTTTCCCAGTGTTATGTTGCTCCTGTTCCAACATTTATAGAAGGATTTGACACCGCTAATTTAGAGTGAATATATATAACCAAAAAAACAATAAGTGTCTGGGTTTCAACAACCCTAACCTCCATGTCCGAGGCCATGGTCCTCAGTCAGAAAAGGGTAGACTGCCTTCTCCAGGTTGGAGAGGAGGTCCTGCCTCAAGTGGAGGAGTTCAAGTATCTTGGGATCTTGTTCACAAGTGAGGGAAGGATGAAGCGGGAGGGCAACAGGCGGATTGGAGCAGCGTCAGCAGTGATGCAGGCGCTTAACCGATCTGTCGTGGTGAAGAAAGAGTTGAGCCGAATGGCAAAGCTCTCAATTTACCGGTCGATCTACGTTCCGACCCTCACCTATGGCCATGAACTTTGGGTAATGACCGAAAGAACGAGATCGCGAATACAAGCGTCCGAAATGAGTTTCCTCAGCAGGGTGGCCGGGCTCAGCCTTAGAGATAGGGTGAGGAGTTCGGACATCCGTGAGGCGCTCAAAGTAGAGCCGCTGCTCCTCCATGTCGAGAGGAGCCAGCTGAGGTGGCTCAAGCATCTGGTCAGGATGCCTTCTGGATGCCTCCCATTAGAGGTGTTCCAGACATGTCCCACCGGGAGGAGGCCTCGTGGCCGACCCAGGACCAGGTGGGGGGATTATACCTCTTGCCTGGTCTGGAAACGCCTGGGAGTCCCCCCCTGGAGGAGATGGCGGAAGTGGCTGGGGCGAGGGCCGTCTGGGCTTCCCTCCTGAAGCTGCTGCCCCCGCGATCCGGACCCAGATAAGCGGCAGATGACAAGTACGAGTACAAGTACGAGTACGAGTACTGGGTTTCAATAAAAACTGATGAAGCCTTATCCGGATATTTGAAATCGGGATGTGGGGTTTAAATGTGCAACACACATGACTAGGATACTGGTCTGCATGTAAATGCACTCCGAACAAGGAGTGAGAAGGGCAAGTCTGAACCATGTTCCTCAAACTAACCATCTTCATTCCTAAAACAATGCTCTGGGACAGTGATTTTCAACCACTGTGCGACGGCCACACTTGTGTGCCGTGAGAGATTGTTAGATGTGCCATGGGAAATTATCCACTTAATTATCACTTAATTAGTAAAATGAAAATGATATGCCATTGTCCGAGTCTGTGCTGCAATACAGTGACTCGCAGGGCAGCGTAATACTCTTCCTTGTCAGTGGGTGGCAGCATGGAGCTAATTGCCTTGTTTCTTCTTAAGAGATGAGAGTTAATGATGAAAGATACAGGTAGTGGTGACAGAGTGATGAAGTGGGGTTTTTTTTGTATGTTTGTGTGTTTGTTTGTTTGTTTTTTTTAAAAAAAAGCAAGCTCCAAAGTGGCCCTTGACAAAATTCTGGTCCAGATGAAGGCCCTAGTATGAGTGGTGGCCAAAAGAAAACAAAGACGGTGAGCTCGAGGCAGTACAGTGAAAGCTATCTTTCGATCGCGTTTACTTTCACTGGGGACCCAACAACACCGACTCCGATGTGTGTGGTGTGTGGCGAAAGGCTATCCAACAGTGCCATGGTGCCAAGCAAGCTTAAACGCCATCTCAAAACAAGTCAATGGACTACTTTGTTCGCTTACGAGAAAACACGGAGAAATAGGCAACTTTTATGAGAAAAACCACAAAAGGTAAATGGGTGAGCCCTTAAAACTAGCTACCCAGTCGCTGAACTCATAGCTAAATCCAAAAAGCCCCACACTGATGCGGAGTCTTTAATATTCCCTGCCTGTAAAGCCATTGTAAAAGGAGATGCTCGGCCCTGACGCAGTTAAAGAAATAGCTAAAGTCCCACTCTCAAATAACACAATTGCCAGACATATTGATGACATGTCTGCAGACTACGGATTTTAGTGGACATGCTCAACTCTTGGCAAATGAAGATGCCATAAGAAAAAAAACCTCCTTTTTTGCTAGGCACTGCCAGAAAAGACAACACGAGAGGACATTTTTCAGGTCACATCGGATTATCTTCACCAAGGAAGACCTGCATGGAAAAACTGCATAAGCATTTGCACAGATGGAGCCGCAGCCGTGGTTGGGCGCTCCGAAGGCTTCGTTAGAAGGGTGAAGGAAAGAAGCCCAAGTGTAATTGTTAAACACTTTTTGCACGGTGAGGCCCTGGTTGCAAAGACCCTACCAACAGGCTTAGTTCTTGTGTTGGATGATGTGCGTACACTGAACTTCGTGAGGACACGACCTGTGAAAAGTGGAATATTTGCATCTCTGCGTGAGGAAATGGGAGTGGAAACTGCTCCATTAGGAGGTCCGATGTTGGTCGTGCGGCAAGGTGCTGGCCCGTGTGTTTGAGCTGCGGGAGGAACTTAAAGTGTTTCTGACAAATGAGAGGCCCAAGCTGGCATACCTGGGAGATAGATTTCACCATCTGAATGAACTGCACACATGAACGCAGGGCCGGAAATGAAAGCCTGCTTACAAGCACAGATACAGTAAATGGATTTCATTCAAAGTTGCAGCTCTGGCAGCAGCATGTGCAACGTGCCAACCTCGAGATGTTCCCACTCGCTGAGAAAAGGCAAGATGTCAACACTGCTGCACTGTGCGGGGCAACAGGTAGAAATCTGGAAACTCTTTGAGGCGGAGTTGTCATTTCATTTCTCTTCAGCCATCGCTGAATGCCTTGACTGGGTGAGGGACCCATATCGCTCAGCATCAGTTGTTGGAAAGGACATGACTCTGCAGGAGCAGGAGGAACTCACTGTGCTGAAACAAGATGGTGGGTTACAGCTAAGCTTTGCTGATCTCCCTTTGGACAGTTTTTGCTTGACTGCTGCCAAGGAGTTCCCGATTCTGGCCAACAAAGCTATATCAACGTCGCCCCCATTTCCCCCCCACATATCTGTGTGAGCCGAGCTTTTCAAGCCTGACTGCTAAAGAAACTAAAAACAGAGAGAGACTGAGAGGTGTTGAGCTTTCATGTGTGTCTTACTTCGACTCCTGCCAGGATGTCGGCTTTGCGTTCATCTCAACAGGAACAGGTTTCCCACCGAGTGAGTACGAATACATTGAGAGACGATACTGCGATCTTACTGTATCTGTGTTAGGCCGCAGAGTGTCATTATGTAACTTTGCCGTGCCGTGGCTCCAAAAAGGCTGAAAAACACCGCTCCAGGAAGTAATTTCGTGTCAACTTGGATGTGGTGGGGTTTTTGCGGACATGTCAGATACATCTTTTGCGTAGCAAGTTGTTCAAGGGGATAAGTGGTGTGGTTTTGGTGTTTGTGAGGACTCGGTTGGCTTTTCGGACAAGTACCGACAGCAATACCTAACTCTGAAGCCAGTTTGGTAGTTGTATAAAATGATGGATGCTACATAACAACATCTTAAAGTCAACAGTGGATGACTTGATGGTGATATCGCACCACAATGAAATTTGAGCGCATGGCATACATTCTACAGTGTTTTAATCTAGCTCATTGAATGTGCTCATACTCACCTTGATAGACTGCAGCAAACAGTCGCCCTCCTCCGTTTGCACCTCACACGTGTCACACTCCATCCGCTTCACTTGCACGCCGCCTTTCCCCCGAGTGCTGATGAACACACCTGACAGGCAAAACGGTCAGTGAAACAGTGCAGGAGCCCCGGAGGTCACGGCAGCTTCTAGATCGATAGCAATGGGATCAATCATTGGGGGGGGGGGCTACTTACTGCTCTTGATAGGAGCCGTCACGTCCACCGACACGCTGCTGTTCACCTTCTCGGCCGAGATGAGCAGCTCTTTGCTCCGATCGTCGTAGCGGACGTGGAGGTGCTCCAGGTTCATCTCCTGCTCGGTGCCGGTTCCGTGGACAGCGACGAAGGCTCGGTCCGCCTCGGGGAAAGCGTGCGGGTCGAGGGGCCGGATGGATATGCTGCAGGCCAGCTGCGCCCGCACCGCGCCGAAGGGGCTGACGGTCAGAGCCCAGCGCCTCAGCGGCTGCGTCGCATCCTCGCGAGGCGGCGTCACCGCCGATTTCGCGCTAGCGGAGACGCAAAGGAGCCGCGACGCGTGCAGAGGACGCCGGGGCCCCGTTACAGTTCCGGGACGGAGCGACAGGGACCGGGAGAGGACGCGTCCGACACAGGACCGCTGAGCTGCCGGGCTCCAAAACATCTCTGTCACCTCTCGGGAAACCGAATCATTCAGCTAACTACCAACCATCAACCACCGACCTTAAACACGCTGCTATCGGCACCGACACAAACATCGCGCTTGGCCTGTTAGAACAGAGCTTCCGGTCAGAGATTTCAGTCTAAACGCCTTATTTACAAGGCAACGCAAATTCAGACATGCACTTTCACATGTCGGTAACAATTATTTCTCAAACGATAATGCGATAAATAATAATAATAAAAATTAACATACGCATACCTTAGGAGTTGCCTATTGCGAACATTTATTTCATGGGCACATGTAACGGTATGCCTACATAGTTCCATGTTATAAAAAAAAAAAAATCACGTCATTTTCACCATGAACATGGTCTTCATTTAATAAAAACTGAGGGGAGAGGCCAAAGTGTGCCGTGTTTCTCTGGTGGAACACTGCTTGTCGCAGGTGGCATAGACCACTAATTAATTTGAGTAAATGCTAACGGAAAGCTTTGGGCTGAAATAATAAAGGGCATACACTTTGACACAAAAACACGCCTCAAAATCTGAAAACATAGCAGAGGTCAGCGCGTGGCCCATCCACACCGTCTGACATGGTGTTTTAGTGGCGTGTCTTCCACACCGAGTACCTTCGTTCGCTAAATTAGCAGCAGTAATGTGGCAGTCATGCATGAGGAGCGTTCGTGTTTGCCTGCTCTCCTGCGTGTGTATCCATCCTTACACACATAAACTGTATGTATCACTCTTTTAAAATGCAAATTATTGCCTGAACACAGGGCCTGAAAGCTCGATCCATCGCTTCCTCCTTTTACGTTTCTTACAGTCTTTTATGTTGAAGGTGAAATCACTGACTGCCGCTCATTATGCGTCACTTCAAGAAACTTCACAAACCGGATGCACAAACTTGTGTAAACATAGCACCGCCCCTATTTTTGTCTCGTCCAATCAGCAGGCGTATAACTCGTGCGGATAACGCGTCTCGCCGCAAAGGTTGTAGGGAGTTTGAGTCATTTGTTGCCGTTCTCATTTCAAGTGTACTGGAATTTAGAATAGTTTGGTGTGTTTTTGACAATATTGAACCTTAAACCTGATTTAATATACAGCACCATGGCTACAATACACAGTTAGTGCGGTGAATTTATTGATTATTTAGGAATTTTCAAATGTAAATATGAAAAAATAAGCAAAACTTGTTTATAAAATTGTATTTATTTTTGACAAAAACAAATTTAAATATTCAGCATTTAAATCAAAACACCTTCTGTCAATCAGCAACTGGCCTTCGAGCACTGAAATAAGAATTGTCAGTCCATTACTTCATGTGGAAAAATAACAGGAGGAATTAACAAATTACACTCTCTACAGAAAAGTCACTACGATATTACCTATCATATTAATATCAAAAGACTATAAAAAAAAACAAGCTGTAGTTAGGAATAAGCTTTATAACCACTAAATACATCCTCAACTTATGTCCCATCTCTTTGTAAACAAGCACTGCAGAATCATACAACACCACAAGGCCGCAGCATTGTGTTAACAGTGTACAGTAAGTGTATTGGGAGTATAGTAGATGATATTGATACTGTATAGTGCATTTTATGAGTTTATGAATTTGTTATGAGAGCTTATAAATAGCCTATTTTGATTTGTTTTCTGTTCAAACACATCCAGTTGGAGTTTGACCTGGCTCACTGTACGAAGCCCTTGGGTCTGATCAACATCCTGACCCTTTTAAATGACTGTCTCTCACTGGTGGGGTAATACTCTGTCGATATGTTGTGCCACGTGCCCCAGAAAATCCCGTCCCGGACCCCTTTGTACTTTCCCACATAGTATCTACCATTGAGGTTGGCAGCCATGCAAGCATCGAACCACCAACCGGAGCTGTAGTAAACCCCGCAGTTGCCCGATGGGTAGCGGTCGTGGTCCCTGTCCGGGGTGGTGAATGCCCTGTTGTTGTGATCGTACATTTTGCTAAAGCGGAGCGCATCGCCTGCAGTGCCAGAGTAACCTCCCACTGTCAGTCTGTATCGCAACCTTTCGCTTGCCACCATGAACCTCTCATACTGTGCATGCGCCGTCACCCCGTTAAAGTCCTCCAGCTCCACACGCAGCACCATGTCTCTCTCCCGGGTGAGCAGGTGGATCAGGTGGTTGCCCAGCCAGAACTCCCCTCCGTTCAGCTCGCCGAAGCCTGACTGGTAGTCAGCCCAGGTGCGGTTGAAGTTGACGCTGCCGTCCTGACGGCGCTGTAGGATTGTCCATCCTCCACCATCCAGATCCATGTCACAGGAGACGGGGAAGCTTCTGCTGCGGAGGTCAGGGGTCACTAGGTAGACTCCACTATCTTTAGCCCCTTTTAGCGAGAGGTCAGAGCAGTCTCTCGTTACCCTGGAAACTATAGAGACAAAATGCGTTCATAAACAAATCTTGTTTTCCCCTCCAAAGCACCCTAAGCTGTATTTTACTGGAAAGTGATCATTTTGCTGTTGAAAGGATCCTCTTGCAGCTGGGATTTAGCTGTGAAATGTTTATGGTGAGGTCACAAGTGCACCAGGGCTCAGTGCAGAGACACATTTCCACCATAAAAGATTTAATGCCCTTGAAGGTTTTCAAGGTTGACCTCTGTAGTAGATACATATTTATTTCAAAAGCAAAACGTATTTGTGTGTCATGCACTATTAATAGCACCATCAATAGCAGGGATCTAATTAAAAGCATTAACTAAGACGCAAATATACAGTCTATAAAGAAGTTGGATAAAGGCAGCTGAACCAGCTGTGAAATCCTTCATCTACACGAGTACATGAAGGAGACTGTTCTTAATCTTGTACATGTGCAACATTTGAACTCAGATGTGAAAGAATCACTGATGCTGAATGAGTTGCTTGATGTGAGCGATGCTCCACTGGCGGATGTTTTCAAGCTGTTCATCAAAGCACACCTGTAGTTTTATCCAGATTTACTGCACTCACACAACACTTTTAAACCCCTAATTACAATATTAAGGTATAAAAAGGACCTCAGACCAAAAAGTTAAACAAAAATTTTCTGTGAGCTTGTCTTCACTGACCATGTGATCCTCTGTTTTCAGGTCCTTTCATTTCGTATTGACTTTCTGAACTTAATATGTGGCAATTCTGAGCAGTGATTACTTTATTTTCTTCTAGTTCACTGTTTCAACCAAAAGATCCATGCAATTATTGTACACATAAATGTTTTATATAGAACGACTATTACCATTTATTGCGATACATGTTAATATAATCATCATGCAACCTCTACCAATGGTAACCACAGTGCCAGGCATTAGTATATCGTAAAAGGAAGTGAATGGCAAATCATGCATACAGTGAC
The DNA here is from genome assembly GCA_901007715.1 of Dactylopterus volitans. Classification (NCBI taxonomy): domain Eukaryota; kingdom Metazoa; phylum Chordata; class Actinopteri; order Syngnathiformes; family Dactylopteridae; genus Dactylopterus; species Dactylopterus volitans. The sequence goes on along the minus strand of CAAKHG010030814.1, from coordinate 14,772 downwards.
TAAATGACTTGATTAACCACCGTGAATGAATAAGACAGCATTGCTTGCCTTTGGATGGTGTTGGTGTTTGGGCTTTAGTGTCTGTCCTGTCAGGTTGGCCGCCTCCCCGCTGATCCTCCAGGTGCTCTTTTGGATGCCTTCCTGGTGGTCTTCCTTTTGGACCGAGGCTGTTATTGAGGAAAGCAGCCACCTGGTTGATTTTCACACGCAGCTCACGTGTACTCGGTGTGGAAGCCTCAACAGCCAGGACCTTGGGGCCAGAGGTGGCCTGAGTTGTTGACCTGAAGTCAGAGCTGTCTGTTGAGGTAGTTTTGGCACTGGGGGAAGGGACTGGGATTGACATTTGGCTGGGTGCTGTCTTCTCGCCTGCGGGAGGTATCTTGGCTTGTAGGTGAGGGTCACCATTAGGAGCCAGATTTAACTTTGTGGATCCGGGACTTGTGCTAGGGATAACACTGTGGATCTCATGGATGATTTTGTTTGGGGTCGTTGTCATTGGTACTGATGGTTGTTGAGCAGGTGTTTGTGGCCTAAGCTCAGATGTGATGGGGCTAACTGTGAAGCCTTCACGGATTGCTTGAAGGTGAGGGAGGGGTGCAGCTTCCAGGCTATTCAAGTTGTTTGGATCCTGACTGGTTTTTATGGTGCTGAGACTGAACTCTGTGTCTTCTGGGGACTGAGTCGTCCTCACTATCTGTTTTACAGAGCTAGAAGTGGGTGGCCTGTACGTTGGAGTGTTTTGGATGCTGTCTGTGGTAGTCCTGCCAAACCGAGGAGGACTGGTGTGTGTTTGGGTCTGTGGGTTTGGCTTTGATTGCACTACTGGTCTTGGTCTTTTAGCCGGCGTTGCGCGTGGTTTGAATATAGGTCCGGTTGGCAGTCTACGTCTGGGAGGAGGCCATTCTTTAGATGTTTTATTGGATTCTGCGTCAGGGTCTTGATCAGACACAGATTTGGGGTTAAGATCAGATCTGTGGTCCGGCTGAGGCTTTTTAAGCCCTTGATTGGTTTGTGGTTGGTTTAGTTTGGGCTTCACGTTTGGTTTAGTTTCTAGGTCTGTCTCAAACTTTGTGTGTTTTTGGTTAAGTTTAGGAAGTTGACTAGGTCCAGGCTTTTGGTTAGGTGTAGAGATTTTCTTGTCAGAATCAGGCGTTTGATCTGGCGGTAAGTTATCAGGATTAGGTGTAAGCTTTTGTGCAGGTGTCGATTCTTGGGCAGATTTAGGCTCAGGTGAGGCATACTGATCAGTTGATTCCATTAGTTCAATAGCAGTCTTTTGGTTAGGTTTTAATGTATGGCTAATCGTTTTGTTTTTCTCAGATTCAGGCTTTTCAGCAGATGAGACATGTTTGTTTGATTCAGAATCTTGATCAGGTTTAGATTTTTCTTCACTTTGCAACCTTTTGTCAGTTTTTTGATTTTGGTCAGACATGCTGGTGTTTAAAGTTTTTTCCTCCAGTTTTAAATTTGGATTAAATATTGGGATTTCATCGGATCCAGGCTTTTTGTCTGAACCTGTTGTATTCACTGTCTCAGGTCTTTGATGAGATGTGGAATTCTTGACAGAACCTGACTTTTGATGAGAGCTTTGTTTTTGGATCGGTATCTGGTTTTGATTTGTTGACCTTTCTTGGTCATGCTCTGGCATTAGTGTTTTTAGATTTTCATCAGTTGCTATGTCATAAGGTAGGTGTCTTTGATCAGGTTTTGGAATTCTGGCTTCTTTAGCATCTTTGCCAGGTTCAGGTTTCGGGTCGGCTGTTGGGTTTTGTTGAGAAGGCCTAGGATTTTGGTCTTGTTTTGCTTCTATGTCAGGCAAAGGAGAATGGTCCGGTTTATTGTCATACTTAGAATATTTTGGCTTGTGATCTGCCTCAGGCTTAATTCCAGGTTTATGATTTTCCCCAGGCTTTGGTCCTTGACCTGCTGGAGGTTTAATGTCACTTGTAGTATTTGAGCTGATATTCTTTTTAGCAGACCAGTGGCTTTGCTCTGTAGCTGCAGTGAATATAGCTGTGTAGAGGCTCTGATGCAAATTAGTCCCAACTGTCGCGGCCATAGTTGAGATGATTTTATCTTGAAAGTGAGCACCTAATCTCCTTCTGGTTGTAGTGGTAAACGGAGTGGTGGCGCTGGTTATCCTTGGGGCTGTTGTTGCCAGCGTACCGGCCCTTAACACCGACCCCTCATAAGCACTTGTGTGCTCAGTATTACCAGGTGGTCCCAGGTCTGTGTTTGGGGTCGGTACTCCATAAGCAGTTAATGTCACTCCCTCAATGACTTCTGTGATAAAATGTGAAGTGGAGCTGGACACCGGAGGAGATGGAAGAGATGACGTGATGGTTGTAGCCTCGTCCAAGTCCATGGAGTCGAGCCTCTGAGTTAAGCTAATGGTAGACTGAGGAATTGGGCTGATTGAAACAAAGTCTGTCCCCTCAATCGCTTTGCTGGATGCTAATTCTCCATCACTGTCCCTCTGTTCACTCTGGACTGCTTTTTCTCCTTCTGTTTTGATCCTCTTGCCCGCCTCACTATCCTCCTCCAACTCCCCCCCTTTTATAGGCTTCTTTTTCTCTGTGCGCCCAATGATTTCAGTCTGTTTTGGTTTCTCATTATTTTGCTCCACTTTTATTCCCCCGTCTACTTCCTTTATCCTCTCCTCGCGGTGCTGCTCTCGTTCCTTATTTGTATGCCGGTCATGGTCCTCAGACATCTTTGTTTGATCATGGCCCCTGTCCTCCTCAGTTTGGGTATTTTTGTCTGCTTCCTGTGTCTCATCTTGCCACACGTGATGGTCACTTTCTTTTGTTTTCTCCTTAACTGTGACATCAATTGTGATAATCCCCTCTTTTCCGTGATCCGACTTTTCATCTCCCTTCAAATTCCTTTTTTCATCCTCTTTATCTCTGCCTGTCTCTTTGTCAATTTTGTCAACAGCCTTTTGCCTTACTAAATGTTCTGCTTTGTCTTTTCCACTAGCATCTGGCACCTTTGACTCTCTCAGTGTGTTCTCTCCTTTTGCCCCGTCTTCCTGAGTTTTTCCATCTTTTTCAGAGGCTTCGTTTAGAGCTTCTTTTTCATCGTTGGCGTCTACAACCCCATTACTAGTATCTCTTTCTTCCTCCCAATTTTTCTTTTCTTTCTCTTCTCTCAAAATCATTTTTTCGGACTCACCATCTCGCTCCATAAACGCTTCTGGTTTAACCCCGTCCGACCCACACTTTTGTCTCAAATCTCTGTCATTGTCTTGCGGTCTCTCAGGAATTCTCTCATTCATCCAGTACCTCTCATCCTTACCCTCACTCAGATTTTCATACCTGCTTTCTCTTTCTCTTCCACACGCTCTCTCACTTTGGCTTACTGTACAGTCTGCACACATCTTCTTCAGTTGGTCCACATTTTCCTTCAGCTTCTGCAGATCCTTCATGATGTCCTCCAGCTCACTGAGCTGCTTTGGCAGATGCACAGTCAGTGGCGGCAGACTTAATAGGTAGGGGCATGTGCTGTCATCCTGCCTCTGTCTGCACAGCCCAACAGGTCTTAGAGTTGCGGTGCAGGGCCCGAATCCCTCAACCCCCAGGAGGGCCCCTTCAGCATCGTCTGCTGAGGTCCAAGAGAGGCTCGTGAAGGCCAGCAAGGTCCCACATATACACAGTGCTGTTAACCTCATCGCGTCCTGAGAGTAAATAGTGAAGGGAGAGGAGAGAGAGTGTAAAAGAGACCCACCTCAGTTTGGGAAGCGCAGCGAAAGTAAGCTGTGGAGATGGGAGGGAGAAGAGGACGGAGGGGGGAGTGATGAGCTCTTCAGTTGAAAGTGAGTCAGTGAGAGAAATGGAGAGACATTCTAAAAGGAAAACAGGTGAAATCACTGGGAGAGTGAGAGGAGCATGGGGCCGATGCACAGCACTCTCAGTAGAGATAGTGGATGACGACCAGACAGCATGTCAAACTTGTAAAAAATTTCTTCTGTACGACATAAGCAGAATTAGCCCGACCAGCTAGAAATCCCCAATGAATAAATACAGCTTTAGAAAGTGTTTTTGTCACTGTTATCCGATCATTACTTCCACACTCATCATAATTATCATCACATCACCAAATGAAATGAAATCTCATTCCATACTGTAATGATAAGTGTATCAGGCGCCTTAAATATATGACACATTTGCTTTGGCAGGCACTTCCCAAGCTTCCTGTCACTGGTTTCACAAACATGTGAGTGACAGATGTGAACGATGAAAATATGCATTTGCAGACAAATATTGGCTCCTGGGCCGAAGCTGAGTCTGTCACTCATATTTGTAAGGACACATTTCATTTTGCTGTAAGCTTTGCAGTTGAGGTCAGATAAATGAAAGTCAAGAATGTCAGATTAATACAAGCGGAATGCCAAATTAAAAATGTGATGGCATGGAGTACCAGGTTTTTATGCCTCCACACCGGCGACAACCTTGGATGGAGGAATTATGTTTATTTCAGGTTGACTGTCCCATTCATGTGAACTCTGTATCTCAAGACCCCCATAAGGGAGTTTATTCACATTTGGCACAAACATGGGCTCAAAGATGAACTGCTTGGATTCTGGAAAATGTCACATGAATGCCAAATATGATAAAAAGATGACGAGTTTAATTTTTTATCCCGAGGGTCAATGGTCAACTGCACCGTTATGACACATCCATGCTTTTGCTCATTATTCAGTGCCATAGCTCAGGGACAGAGGGGGTACAGATAATATCCTTTATTAAATTCCTTCAGCATCTTCTCCTTAAATATCATGGACTCTCAGCAGACATGGATGAAGTCAAGGCATACGTCTACGATGTGGTAATTCCATTTCATGTACTATTGACTATATCTGTCCCACTAATCTTCAACAAATGTAGAGAACTGGTAAGGCAACTGCAAGGTGGAGATGATAAGCTCACTGTGTACAGAATGTAGGTCCGTCCAAGATCGAAGCTAATTAGTTATGTCTACAGTGAGAGAAAAAGAAAGCAGTCACATGAACTAAATGAGGCATTTGCTTGGCAGGGAGTTTAGATAATGAGGCTTTCGTTTCTCAGACCCGGGGTGTAAATGTCAGCCCCTCCACAAGATACAAGGCACGACCTGGAGCCTGTTTGATGTCTCTCAAATGCTTCCATTTTAATGTTTGTCAGACCACTTAAACTGCCTTATTTTTAGACAGTGATGCAATGAGATCCCTTTTGTTCTCCGTCTCTCCACCAGACAGCCGTTCGGACTGCACGGAGCTGGAGATATTCCTCAGTTGTCCTTTCCTTTAATAACACCGAAGGAAACCGTTAGTTTAGCAATAGAACTGTGGAAAGCATCAAGCTAAAACTGAAAAATGAGAGGCTTGATGTAGAACAGCAGTGATAAAAAAAAAAAAAAAAATCTGTTTTGGTAACAGGTCATGATATATTTTCACAAGACAATATTGAGGTCTTATAATTCTCGCATGTAGAAGTGGTAACTATTCAAACCCAGTGCAATATTTATAACGTTTCAAGATGGACTGTCCCTCCTCGTTGCTAAGGCAGCCATGAGCTCATTTGACAACTGTTGGTAGGATAAAAGCCAAGAATAAGTATCCTTTCACCTTTCACAGACACTCCAGTACTTCAACAACTACACTGGGAAATAGTGTGAGAGAAATGTTTACACTCTCAAGAGACTTCTGTCTGAACACTTGGCTGTATTGATTTATTACAAAGTTACATCTTTAGCAGCATAGCAGACTGAAAATCTCACAGTTGCTGCCTAGCCACAACAGTCTTAACCTGATGCACGGACTGCATAAAAAATGGTTATTACATGAATGCAGCTGATTAATGTTAATAAGGTCAATACATCCGCCAGTAGCCAATCTAAATTACTTAATTCTGATCTCTACAGCTGCAGGAACTCTTATTCTGAATGATATTCTCTCTACTGGCTTTACCCATTTATGGACAGCAGTTTTTTTTTTTTTTTCTCCTCAGGGTGCCCTCTTGGGTAACAGTGTTTTGAATTCCCCCAGTGAGCTGGCTTGGCCCACTCTCTGTCCTGGATCGTGTAAACATTGTGGTTTTTTCCATACAGACTAGAACAAACATCTGACCATAAGTCCAGCTTTGCTGCCTGAGCTTCCTGGCAGGCCACTTCATCTCCATCCACTTTGGGCAGTGGAGCCATTGTCGTCGGTCCTGTCTGTTATGTGCATTAGCGTCCTATTTCCAACTGAACTGGAGTGAACCCAACATCTGCCGTAGTGCAGCACCAGCTTGTTCTACTGCCACTTTCATTCTGCCTGCCTAAAGGTGCAGACCTACCTGGATAAAATTATTCTACTCACTGTTTGCATGCTGCGGGCAGGTAAACTCATTCATTTAGAAAAAGGGATATCTAATACACGTCTGCCTTAATCCTGCGGGTAAAAGAGTATCAGTTTAAAATTAAAAATATCCCTCCTTGTGTCTTTCTCCTGTCTGTGTCACATATTCACTTTCATATCCACATGAATTGCCAATTCCTTAATTCCTCAGTCACTGATATAATCTTTTGCTATGTGTGAGAATGATCCTCATTGGTCAGCTAACTGATAGTGACACTTCAAAATGAAACAACCAAGTGTCCTTTACATCTGGGCTGGATTTCATGCAGCTAGCCAACACCAGATAACATCAGGTAAATTTGTTTCTGTTCCAAAAAGCCTGGACTTCATTAAGACATTTTAAAAAAATTCATATTGAAGAGTCTTTGTCCTGATGAAGGAAACTGACACATGGTGTAACCAGAACAGGATCATCTGCTGCTGTCACCTTCTGTCCAGTGGGACTGAACTCTGGGGAAAAATGGGGAAAATGGACATTTGTGAGACTGAGACATGCAGGACCCATCAATGCGTGTTTTTCCATCCAGGAGTGTTTATTTTATATTCTGCAAGGACATTTTGTGGTTAACTGCATGTACACTCATGAAGTTTTTTTTTTAATCTATTTGTAGATTATTTTTTTTTGTTGCATGGTGTGTATTTCATAATAATGATTAATAGAAATACATACATATACATATAATACATAATGGATGAACTTGACAGGAATTAATGGAAAAATGTGAGTGCCCTTTAAATATACACGTGTTGATCTTTCCTTCTCTGTGCCAATATTTACAAGAGACATTAGGCTGGTGAAAGTAATTATGTTAGAATAAATCATTGGTCTTTTACCCAGAACAGTGAGGATCAGTGGTGGAGATGATATTGATATCATTTACAATGTTGTATTACTACTTTATAATAAGTTAAGTCATTCTTTGGTAAAAGATTGAAACGGTATAAATTTATAATAAGTGCAGGAATTTGCCCCCCTCCAAGTGCTATTATTACTTATACATTGATGCATATTTACCATCTTATTATTGTAGTTGACAGAGTTAAAGTTTGTTATATTTTGCTACTTTATTCTGTTACAGTATTATATTTCATGAGATCCTCCTAATATGTTTTGAATGCACAATTCTCATTTGCAAAGTAATTCCTAATGAAGGATGTGAAATAAATAGTAAAGTTAATAGTACAGTATAACAGCACAATATTTTGTTCTAAACTTTAAAAGAGTGTCAGTGCAAACGCTAAAGCAGTAACAAACTAATCTCACTTGGAGCGTACTTGAATAAATGTATTAGTCATGTTTCACTGCAGAATGTGTTATGAAGGATTATCCTCTTTACAAATGTTATGGGAACCAAAAATAGCAAGTACTCAATTATCCTGCAGACCGCATTGTACTCTCTATGGCAACTGCTGGAGTGTCAGTGTACAGTGTTACATTCAACCAGTGAACAATTTAGGCTCCAAAAAAAAAGAAAAGAAAAAAAAAAAAAGAAAACTAACAAAAACTAAATCTAATTTTAGGGTGTGCCAGTGTCAGCTCTGATGAACACAGTTGTACATGAACTTTCAAATCTCTGGCAGATTAAGATTTCTACTTTATTGGCTTCAGATAAAACAAGTCGTGCATGAATAGATGTCAATGGAGATAGATAGAGAGAGAAAGAGAGAGAGAGAACCGTTTGACAGAATGGGTAAGAGAAATGTACCATTCCACAACTTTGCAGGAGCCATAGTTTTTGTTAAAAAACAAAAATAATCACCCCAAATTCACATGGTAAAAGACAGGGTTTCAGTGCTGTATTAAAATTAGAGCTGACATTAAATAAAGAAGAGTTCTCACACTGTGGGTGTACCAAAACTAGTAACACACCAAGTACTGTTATGCAATCAAAAGAATATCCAGCTAACACCTCTGAACATTCCTCACCAGCACAGTTGTGTTGATCTGTGAATATGATGATTCTCTCCTCACTGCATTTCCATCACTATACTGCCTCCCAGTGTTATTGTGAGAAATTGGCTTGGACCGTCTGTATTCATGCTCAACGTTTCTTAAATTTTACTTTGTTGTCTATGGAAGCCCATTTCCATAGTTGTCACATTTACAAATTGACAGTGTCTCCTGACATCAGCAAATTGGTTTTACAGAAGGTTTTGTCCCTAAAGAAATTGCTTAAGTCCATTTCATACATTACATTGATTTAAAAAAACTTGCTCTGTATGTCAGGATTTCAAAAGGATGTGAAAACCTTTGCCTTTATTGTTTATGGGAGTGCATTTTAATTATGAAGAGATCAACACGGCAAACATCAAACCATTGTGTGTTCAGGTGTGTGAAACAAGAGGTCAAACACACGTGAAAGTTGTTCAGTCTCGCCTGGGTCATGAGCTTCATTTTATGTTAGTTTTGTTTTTGTCATAAATTGTGCAGATCTTAGAGCCATTTTGGCTGTGTGATATTGTGCTAAATATACAAAATTGGCATGTGTACCTAAAAACTAAAGACCAAAATCAAAAATAAGAATAACTAAAAAAAGAAAAAAGAAAGAAAGAAAGAAAAACATTTCCTGCAGAAAATATGTATGAATGCTGAAGCCATGCAGAAAAAATAAAAAAAGGGCTCGAATAAAGCATAGGCACCCCCGCGTTAAAGCTTGAGAAGTTTGTCTTCTTCCTTCTTCGTCTGCTGGTGATTGGCAGACGGCTTTAAGGTGCATTACCGCCATCTTCTGAACGGGAGTATAAATCCAAAATGGTTATATACCCACAGTAAATTCTCCTTATATCTCCTTCTAATTAAAAAAAAGCTTGACCATTTTCCTGTGACGTGTATCTCAAAAACTCCTCTGTAATAGTCCTCTAACATCCACTGTTGGATGTCCGTGGCTTCTGTATCTTAAGGTTTGCAGAGGAAGTTAACAAGCAATAATAATTTTAAAAAAACACACGAAAGAAGCAGCAACAGAATAACTAACCAAAAAAAAAAAAAAAACTCGAAAAATGCGTGTATGTTAAAGTGCTGAAAATAACCGCGGTGATACAAAGAAGAGAAAAAAGGTTCAAGCAAAAGTTCAAGAAAGCGAAATACAAAATAGCAGAAACAAACTGACAACTGTAATACGACTGGACGACATCATAGAGTGTATAAGAATGTATGACATCATAAAGCGTGATTTAAGAGTGTATGACAAAATACAGTCATTCAAAGCACGATTGCCAGAGTCATAAAGTTACCAAAAACAAACATTTTCAGCATAGCAACATCAAAGCGTGTCCAGTCATTTTTGAGACGCTTTTTTGTGTTCCTGCTTTTTCTTTTTTTTCTTTTTTTTAGAAAAAGCTCAGTGTTGGAAAATGTTTAAAAGTCACAAAAAGTAAATACATCTTGGGCTGCGGTAATTCTTAATTCGGGGACTTAATCTGACTATGTCGATTTCTGTGACAAATAATGCGTCCATAAAATGAAGGAACTGACTCCTACAAGCGGGGCGGGCCGTGGAGGCGAGGCCTTCACGAGCTGCGTGAGGCTGTCGCGGGCGGGCCGCCGCCGCCGCCGCCGCTGCCGTCGTCCTGCTCGTGGTTACCTTACGGTCAGTGTTCACTCGCGGGCATATTTACAGTCGCTAGCACGGCACGGCACGGCGCGGCCCGCCGCCGCCACCGCTCCTGCGGGGCTGTAAACACTCCCGCCTGCTCCCTCCGCCGTGCGTCGTACGTGCAGCGCTAAGCCCCGCCTCCTGCTGTCTCTCACGCACCAGTTACGTCTGACCGTAAAAAATAGAAACTTCCAAGATGGCCGAGTCCGTGGACTCCATGCATTTCGCAGCAAACAGCAAAACAAATTCCCCTAAACCCTTCATAGCTAAACGGCCACCGGAGAGCCGACCGCAGTCTTCCAGCGACATTTACCCGCCGCCCCCTAAGAAAGTCCGTGTGGAGGAAAAGAGCCTGAAGCACCGCAAAGTGAACGGAGAGGTGTGCGCAGGGGAAAAACACAACGGGAAGCAGAGTTGTGGGAGCCCAGCGAAATGGAGTTTCGGCCCGGCCAAGGCGAGCCACTCCATCGCTGCCGCGGGGCCGGCGGCTCCCGCTCGGAAAATCTTCAAGATTAGCAACTTCCTCGCGTCGCCGCCCAAAGTGAAGAAGGCGAAGGAGAAGAGGCACAAGGAAAAGGAGAAAAGCGGCGAAGCGCAGCGCAGCTTAGTTGCCGCTGTGGAGAAAGTGAGCCCAGCTAGCTGCCATACAAAGACGGAGAACGGCGACGTGAAAACGCTCCGGAGAGGTAGGTCAGCGCAGGCAGCCCTCCCGCCCGGGGCGGCTGCCTGGTTTAGCCGCTTAGGGTCAAGATGGAAGCTTTATCCAAAGTAGCACTGTATTAGGGGGGGGGGTTGTTGAAATATTACACATTTAGCGGTACCGCAGGCCCCAGTATTTATTAGGCCCAGATGGTGATATTTACACGTGGAAATGTTTGTTCGTCAGCCGCGCGCCTCAGCGTGGATGCGGCAGCAGCCTTCCTCCTCACGCGTGCCTCCTCTTTCGACTCTCCTCAGATCACCGTGTCAAAGACAAAGACAGAGAGAAGAAGAAGGACACGAATAAAGAGTGGAAAAACCACAAGATGCCACCGGAACGTGACATTGCAAGAGAAAACGGAGAAGTGTTTCCCCCGCAGAAAGGTATGGATGGAATCTATGAAAATAGCTGTTTTTTTTTGTTTTTAAATCGTTATTTTGTATCAAGTGTGAAGTATTGATTAAATGAAGTCTCATAAAACTGTGTTATCTGCATGTAATGCAAGTGTGACTTGGTCAGCTTCACTCAATTTTCTCACCAGTACTGTATGAAACAGTCAAAAATCGGTCATTGCAGCTATATGAGGAATATTTTCAGAATTAAAATTTGCCAGCCGTTCCGCTTTATATCAGCTACAGACAATAAATGCAAGTAAAAAGAAAAATAACATTACTTTTACTCAAACTATGTAAAGTTAAAGTTCAGCCGTGTGAAATGGTGACATGCTCTAGGCACCGAGTGACACCGGTGATTATTCGGAATTGTAAAGTTTCCTGTCCTCTGTCACAGAGTCTAAGGAGAAGCCCAAAGCCAGTTCAGAGGAAGACCTGCTGCTGAAGAAACTGAAGAAGAAGAAGAAAAAGAAGCACAAAGATGGCGAGCGAGTGAAGGAGCGGCACAACCGACCCAAAATGTATCACCGCTCATGCCAGACTGTGTGCTCAGGGGTGTCTCTGGGTCTGCCCGAGTTCCTTAGCCGGATCAATGGGAACGACAGCATCAGCAGCAGCAGCAGCAGCAGTCTACATTGCAACACAGCATCACAACACCACCAGGACACTGCCTCCATCCCTGCCATGGTCAGGGACAGGCTGGGTTACAGCTCTCCCCTCCACTGCATCTCCTCGCCAGGTGTACCTGGTTTGGAGTTTGGCCATCTGATCCACATCGAGCAACAGGCCAACGGAGGGGCGTCTGTGGCTCACGCCTACAGCGAGCAGCTCTCCTGTCTGTCTCCAGCGGAGATGCAGCATTTCGCCCAGGAGTTTGTGACCCTGTCGTTCAGCGAGGACGAAGCCCAGGCTGCTTGTTTTGTGATGGGGATCATTCATGGAGCAGCGTCCTACCTCCCAGATTTCCTGGACTACTTCTCCTACAAGTTCCCCAATGCACCAGTGAAGATGGAGGTGCTTGGAAAGAAGGACATAGAAACAACAACCATGGCCAACTTCCACTCTCAGGTAGGACTGGTTTTGTTTCATCTTTCCATCCTAAAAAAATAACCCCACATTCCTGTAACAAGTTTTTTTAGGACAAAGGAGGACGCACTCAACTATCTACAAACAACTTTGACAGTCTATATATATTTATATTTTTTTTGTTTTTTTGTCTCACTCTGTTAATTGGTGGAGCTTTTTACTTAGTCATCTTTGCGCCTGTGTTCAAAAAGTTTTCTGCGTCCAGGATTTTTTTGCGGACAAGTCAGGCTCTTATGTTTTGTCACTTAACATCCGAGTCCCTTAAAAAGCTCTAAAAATGGTACCTTCGCTTGGAGGCGCACTTTCAGGTCAGCCATGAGGAGAAAGTTTCTTTTTAGAGGAGAGGGGATGAAGGTCTGTGTGGTGGTGCAGAATTTTTTCATAGCTTTGATTTGTATTGTTACATTTTTCCAGGGAGTCAAAGCATCTCTGTGTTATCTGAATTTGAAAAATAGACATAAATTATGTTTTGTTTTTAAACTTTATTTTAGTTGCATGTATTGCACTTTCGCTAAATTTATAAGAATGTTTCACAGTTTTGGACTTGTGGTTATTCTTTTGGGATACAGAAAAATATCAAATTACTTTCATTTGTCTTCTTCAAATAACAGGGCTTTTTTGTGATAATAAATTTTGTCATATGAATGAATATGACAAGAAATTCACAAGATACAGAAAAACAAATCCATAGAGACTTCTAAGAATGAAAGTGGTGGCTTTTTTAAAAACACAATTTTGGCTTTGTAAAAAAAATAGCTTTTGGGTTTTTTTTAGTGTAAATTTTCCTTCTTGTGTCTTCAAGTTTTGTTTACATTGTCTGCAGATGCGCAGGACTCTGGATAATATGCAAATGTTCTAAGAACTAACCAGGGATGTGAATTATTCATCAGTAATTACTGTATTATTTACTATCTGTTATAATCTGCCATCCACCACTGCCTGCCCAGTTACATGCTGTGTCTGGGCAGAGATGATTTAAGAAATCTTGGCCGACCTGAGACTGCCTCTAAATGATATTTTTTCAATCCACAAAAGTATGTGGTATTTACTAGCAGTCAGAAATTATGTCTACCATAAAATCACAGCTTGCCCTCCAGCAAAATTTGAACACAGATTGAGAGAATCCATTTAGGTCAGTTAAACCTAAAATTATTCCATCCAGGGACCCTCACTGGGAAGAAAATTTTCCAAAGTCTCCCTCTTGATCATACTGATAATCCAGGCGCTCTGTAATCAGATACTACTCCAGTTCGTCTGGCACCCATCTTCATCTGTACCAACGTAAGGCAGATAGTGCTTTTCTTTTTTCTTCTTGCTGTTCTCAGAACCAGACTTGATAATAACTCAGTACGTTTACGAAGTTTAGCGGGTTTGGGATTAATGTCGCCTGATGATACGGGCTGTGGATTTTTCCTAGCAGCGTTCAGTTGGTAAAACAGCGGAATTCAGCGCCTCAGTTAAGTGAGTGATTGATTCATGACTGCATTCACGGCTCATGGCTCCACGTGGGAGCGGTGGATACAGTATTGCATGAACTTTACTGCATAGCTTGGCTCAAAGGCCTGAAATGTACACTTTTTAATAAACTTGCTGAGCTTTACCGCTGTGTTTTGCTCCTCTGGGCTGTTTGCCACAGACTCGAGGGGTCCTGTCTTCTCACTCGGAGAATCACAGTTAAGAGCATCGCAGACTTCACTGTGTAATGTTGCAGCATGCTGGCGGGACTGGTCACACGTCAGCCGATTTTTTTTTTTTTGTTTGTTTGTTTGTTTTATTTTATTTTATTTTTTTTTTTACCTCTTCCTTGGTTTCGCAACTGTTTCATAATGTTATATGGGATGGTTTGCCGCTGCAGTTCAAAATAGTGGAGGTGGTCTTGTTGACTCTTTGGTTGCTTGAAGAATGACTTGTAGAAATTCTTGGTCTATGACACCATTCACACTTGGCTTTGACAAAGTTCTTTGGAAATTCCATTAGTCATCTGTGCTTCAGTAAGGTCCTACTTGTCATTTTGATATGACAGGATGGCTGAGTATTCCAAAGACTCAGGCATGATACTTATCATGACACAGAGGTTACATTTCGAGGGCTGCCACTGTCTCAGTTAATTTATTGATTTTTTTACTGATTAGTTTGATTAAGATTAAAAAAAAATCTTTTCATTTAAGTTCATGTTGTGCTGAAAAACAATATTTCACTGAATAATGCAGTACAAAACATTTAAAACAAAGGTTTACATTGTGCAATGCAAAAACAGAAGGTTTGAACATAATAGAAACAAACAAAACAGCTTATTATTTAAGTCAGTAGAGCAAATTTAAAATTTCTATGAAGTCCTATACTTTTTAAACCCTTGAAAGTCTTTGAATACTGTAGTTAATGTGGCGTTTATGGCAGAGCAACATGGTTAAACAAACAACGGTTGTGGAGTCACCGTGAACTCTGCTGCTGTACAGAGAAGCTTCTGTCCAGCCAGGCAACGAGCGATGCAGATCCCTCTGCATCTGTGCTACGGATGCTGAAGATGGCAAAAAAAAACAAAAACAAAATGGAAAAGAAAAACCCTGCCCCCTTTATTTACTTCTTATTTCTCTCCTTAAATCAGTCTGAGCGCTCAGA
>CAAKHG010030811.1:6736-24722 GCA_901007715.1 Dactylopterus volitans | reverse complement strand
GCCAAGCTGCATTCAGCCACACACACGCACACACACGCACACACACACGCACAGACACACGCGCGCGCGTGCGCGCGCACGGCGATCCGCCTGTATCTGGCTTCCTCTTTCGCTGCGCCTCTTTTAAAATACAAACGACGCAAACAATTAAGAAATTGCAGGATTAGCGCCGTGTTGCTGAAATAGCCTCAGAAAAAAAAAATTTACAATGCTGAAATTCAATGAATAATTATGTGGCATTAATCTCTGCAGGGAAAACATACATTTCCCTTCACACCAGAGTGACATAATTAATATGTATGTTGATAATGTATACGAGGAAGAGGTTTCCTTCAGTCGTTGTGTAATTTGGTCATGCTTCTTTTTTTTCTCGTTTTCGAAACCTAATTCCACAATACAGTCTGTAATTAATTTCTGTGTTTTGCGTGTCATCTCTCATCCAGTTCGGCGGAGGGCAGGGACGTAGGTGGGTGTGACCTCCACTGACCCTGAAACCTCTGGACAGGTGGGCCGTGGCCTGCGTGCACTGTCCATTTTGGCAGCAGCTCTCTTCCATCCCCGGCAGGGAGCTCAGGCCATGATGAGCAGCTGGGTTGCAAACACTAAGCACATTAATATCTTCTTAATGATAATAATCATTATGGCATAAGCACCTTCCCCAATGTGGGAACACTCGCGGAATGTGCCAGAGTAGCATCGTCGTTAAGGTAAAAATTAAAAAAAAAAAAAAAAAGGGAGATGAAATGACTCTTTTAATAGGCAGCAACTTACAGCCACCAGGATAATGCAGACGCTAATGTAATAATGTGATAATGAGTCCCGCCAAAGACATCAGGGAGGCCAAAAACTCAATGAAACCAGTGTGAATGAATAAATAATATCTGTGCTTAAAACCGGGGTTGACACAGTTATCACTGCGGATGGCGCATGCCGCATGCAAATATAGATCTATCACACATATACGTTTTAATTAGTACAAACGCTACAATGGATCTTCTAATGCTTCAGGGCCTTTCTGGAGTTACTGGAGTACTTCAGCACCTTGTCTCCCTGTGCCTTTGAACCCATGAAGTGCTACTTGTGCGCCGCGTTTCCCATATACTCGCCTCATTTAATATAACTGTCAGTATTCACCTATCATAGGCCATTATCTGTCTCATCCGCCTTCATTATTGAAGCTAATGATCTGTTGTCCTCTTTGCTCCCCATTCAAGAAAGACTACATTAAAAGTCTCTTACTAACTTAATTAGTAATTATAAATGTTAAAGATTAATCAGAGAGTGAGTGGCTTAAGGTTTTTGTCTCTAGGCGGTAGTGGGACAAATGGAGAGACAAAGAGGCCACGTCGCTTCTGTGTTCACACTCCACTGTCAAGCCAGAAGTGGAGCAAGGAATATGAAAAGAGTGAGAGTGTGACCACTTTAACTCTTAACTGTTTTATAGGTAGATGATTTAAGAAACAAAAAAAAAACAAAAAACAAAGAGTGGCAAAATACCAAAAGAATAGCGCACATTACAAGCTTTTGCGCTTGATTCTTGCGGCCAAGTAAAGCATGTGGCTTCTATGTTTGTTTGGTTTCTATAACCTACAAGCAGCAACTGCAATGGATAAAATGTTGTTGTAGGAGGCAACATTTAATACAGTAACCTACGATGCATGCAGCACTCACATTATCACTTACTAACAAGATGGAAATAGATCCTCTTAATTAAATCCTGGGTGTACACTAATTCCTTACTCAATCTGCACCTCTCTGACAATTCCACATCAGCTGCGCCGTGCACTCCAGTAAACATATAAGCATTGATATCAACATTAAACCTTAATAACTAATAAGGCTTTCATCCAGGGAGTTCCTGTGTGATTTCCATTAATGTGGGGGGAATAGCCCAGGACCATCTCCCTGTTTTCCGGAGTAAGCTTGATGCTCGTGCCGGGGGGGGGTCGGTTCTCTCCGCGCAAGAGGAAAACAAGAAGGAGCTTGAGCGGCGCTGAATTGTTGGATGGCACAGATGCAAATTGCGTTTCTGCCTTCACCTCCACCATATGCGATAGAGAAACTTCGGCGAAATTTCTAGGTAACAGAGACGAGTCTGGAAGTACTAAATAACTTTGTTAAGACAGGAGAAGATTTTACAGTAAACAGAGGTGGGGTATCCATTTCGTAGCGCTGCCCTGACTCCTTTTTAGAGGAGAAATGGCGGCGCTTTGACTGTTGAGCAGGGAGTCCTATCACACACAGAGTGGGGTGATGGTGGGGGGCTGGCTGGTGGCCCGCAGCACCTGAAACCTATTAGAGAGCTTTGGAACATTCCACAGGGTTCTTCCACTTTGGCCAGAGGGCATTGTAAAGGTCCTCACAGAGAAACTCAGAAGCAGACAAGCAGTCGGCAAGGTGAAGCACGAAAACTAGTGTCTGATATGGAAGAGCGTGACATTTGAGAATACAGCAGATGAGAGTGCTTTCGCATGGTCAGGAGGAACGAAAAACATGTTGCACCCACTGAATCCACTGACTTCCTTTTGGTCCCTGCAGAAATAGAAAATGCGGCCTGACCGCAAAAGACAACATTCTCTGTCTCTCCTCTTTGTCTTTATATAGGAGCACCATAATTAAAGCATTTACTGTTGGCAAGCCGAGCAAAACTTTTATCAACTTTTGATCAAATGGTTTGCCATCTGGACTTAAAACAGTAGGGGCCCAACAGTGCGCTGACACTAAAAAACAAACACGCATAAACACACACAACCTGCTGCCAAATTTCTTGGAGATGGCCATATCTTCTGCGCTTTGTGCGCGCATATATGTGTTTTAGTGGCACCGAGGCCCGTCTCTTTGGCTAGATCTGCGTCCGTGCCTCAGTGTTATGCTCACTGGGTTTAGCTCTATGGGTGTCTGTGGCCTCTCCTCTGGCCGCCCGTGTCCATTTGCTCTGCGGGTATGGCAGGCCCGAGCTGACAGATGGCCGCCCCTCTCCATTCCGCTCCAGAGTAACACAGTAACTGGTTTTTCCTCCGCCGTTGACCTTGCCACAGCCAGCCAGCAATCCAGGCTGGCACTCGGCCTGTCGAACAGGAGGGTAATGAAGTCCAGCGCTGCTCACATGATTATTAAGGCTTTGACGCTGGGGGGCCTTTCAGAACCCTATCCCCCTCCTCTCTCCTCCCCTGTCTGCCATTCACAAAGTACAAGTTCAGTGAGGATAGTCATTCGTTACATAGTACTTTGGAAAGCCACCACTGTGCTCCATAAAGAGAGCGAAAACTTTTTGCTCGGACTTTGTTTGGATTTAAAAACAAACCTCTATGCACCTATGAAGCCGAACAATTCAGCGAACATCACCGAAGCCCCTTTCCTGTTCGGCAGCATATCATGGCCACTCGCATCCCAGGTACGTCACTCCGAAATGTACCAAGTGAAAGTGACCACGCAAAGTGGATCAGCTCTGTCAGCCTACATCAGCGCTGACGGCCTCCGAAAGAAACGCGGCTCAGCAGTGGCGAAACCGCTTCGTTGCGACGCTCCCTCACCACAAGCATCTCCAGGCATGCTTGGAAGCCGGGTCCCATCAGGGCCAGGCTGGGATTTGAGAGGTGTAGGTTGCAGCTCTGACCTTTACTAAGGCAGGACTGTCTGTTTGCACTTCTCCCATAAGCCCCCTCCTCCAGCCCGACTGCTAAGCAACCCCATCAGACCAGGGGTGCATATACACCTACGGCCTTGGTGACACCTCAGAGACCATGGGGAGGTGGCGTAATGCAGAGGTTAATTCTGATCATCCAGTATTTATGGGCTTCACTTCAGAACAAGGGTTACCATTAACACTCTAAAGGAGATGTCCCTCCTGTATATCAATAAAACATACCCTGAAGCACAGGAAGAGACTACCTTTACTCTGACTGCGACTGTGTTGTTACAGAATGCCTCAAAATTCAAAAAAAAAAAAAAAAAAAAGAAAGAAAAAAATGCTCGACTTACAAAAATCTGTTGTAATTCATAGCGCAGAATGATTAACTCTACACCCAAACACAGCTCGGCCCAATCACCGGGAGGAATCTGCCCCAAATTGCCATGGTGACATCAACCTGCCAATTGCAATGCAGTGAGGGGCAGCAAGTGTTCGCTCTGAGTTTGTACAAACAGGCTGTATGAACTGAGAGAATCGGATATTTTCTCACATGTTGGCCTAGTCTGTGAGGTGTGGGGAAATGTCAGGAAAATCAATAGATAAGGACCACATCAGACTGAGCTTGTCTGGCCTAGCAACAGAGCATCCCCGTGGTGATGTCAATTACCTCCGCTTTACAACAAAAACACCAGGAAGAGCAGAACAGTCTCTGCAATGCTGTAAAACTTTTAATGCAGTCTCCTGGTTGCATTGAGGCATTTGTAAAAAACTTAGGGGGGTTTTTTCTGTTTTTTTTTTTTGGTCTCAAACCAGACAGGTAGGTAACACAGTGAATGTGAGAAACTCATTGATAGCACTTTTTTTTTTTTTTTTTTTGCAGCTCACTCTGTTTTCTATTCTCCTCATGGACACCACATTAGTCAGGGAGAGGTATAATGTAACAAGCAGTAAGGTGCGCATAATTGCATATTAGCAGCAGCACACTTGGCTGCACGGGAGGTGACTGCGCTAACGAAGAGAGAGGCGTTATTAATCACCAATTAATAAAAGCAGGGAGATATCACACTCAGTAAATGGCACGCATGGTTTCCTTTGTTTCCACTGGCTGGTCCAACTCTGTTCTCTTATTTATTTCATAAGATTGATCCTGTTCCTGTGCTGTGTTTTTCGATTGAGTTCTGACTCTGATCCCCCTAAGAGTCAAATGAGGATTGTTGGACCATGTTTGTTAGCAGATTACATGTGTACGTGCTCTATGAATGAGTCCCAGAAACTGAGGGAACACCATCAGACATGCCTAATCAAAGAGGATTACAGGGGGAAAAAAAACAACAAAGAATGAAAATGCCATATACTGTTTATGCACCAGGAGGGAAAAAAGGGGCTTAATTGAATGGTAAATTTGTTGTGACCAGGTGACAGCGAGACCATAAAATCAACATACACCGGACAAGTTGCTCAAGGGACCGAAGACAAAAAGGATATGTGTCAAGGATAATTAGCAAGACAAAACAAGGCTTTTAGCTTCAAATGCCTCATGTCTTCTCCCCACTAGCAGGCAAAAAAAACGGTGTGCTGTGCCAGGCTGGAGCTTAGCTTGTATGAAAATGTTAGCGCTCGACAGCGAGACAGAAGGAAAGGGAGCGGTTGTGGACGGAAAGAGGGGAAAAGAGAAGGAGACAGAAGAGGGGGAGAAACGAGAGGAGAGCTAAAGGCCTCTCACTCGCTCTCCTCTCCAGCTCTGTATCGGTCCACAGTGCCTGCTTCACACAGAGCGGCCAGCTGTACAGCAAATGTGCCTTTCCCTCTCCGCCCCCGAACCTTTCCACCCCTCCAGTGCCCCCCTCTGCCTGGGCTGACCAGGCCACCGACTCCTCTCTGTGAGAGAGGGCTCCTCCCTGACTTGGCTTTAAGCTCGCTGCTGTCACCAGCCCAAAAAATCTGTAGAGGTGACCCCCAAAACCACTTTTCTGGGATAAGGTTTTGTTTGTTTTGTTTACAACTGTCCTTCTGAGCACTGCCACCTTGGCAGTGGGTGCTTGGAATGGACAGGAGTGAGACCTGAATTAGATTGAAGGGAGATATAACGAAAAAGGGGGAAAAAAAAATAAAAAAATCCTTTTCACCTTTAAAACCCTTAAAGACAGAGCCTGTGCTTCAAAACACGGCTCTGAAAATCCACACAGGGACATTTGAAACAGTACGATAAATGGGCCAAACGTGCCCCCCTTGAGGCTCCAAATGTCATAGTTTACAGAAGGGTCAAAGTGAAGCAATGGGGTGGCACGATGGCATGCTGATAAGACCAAACAGGCTTTTGTGTCAATGAAAGACCTTCAAAGGTCCTCTTAATTTTTTTCAAGAGGACAAAATTCAGAAGGCACTGATTTGACATTTTTTTTCCCCCCTACAATTTCCAAAAATCAGGATGGCAAACTGAGCTGGTTTGTTTTTTTTCATCTGAAAGAAATAAAAAATATATATACATAAAGGCTTTGCTAGTGGCTGCAGCAGCTGAACGCTGTATAAATCTGTGTGTCTCTGGAGAAAAATCGGACACCCTCAATTCTGTTAGTGTGCCATGCCAAAAAACTCTAAACTAAAGAGTGGCCAGCTGTCTTCTGGCCTGCTATTAAATTGCTCCTTGGATGGTGGTGATATCATTTTTTTCTCCATAGGAGTATCACACCAGGTCCCCAAACAGAGCGACCAGCTGTACAGCAAATGTGTACTGATCCATCTGGGCCCTAGCAGGCTGCGACCTCCATCTTAAGACACGTGGGGCTGTGCACAGGCTTGGTTGGAGCTAGTCCGCAACACACCCTGCTACACCCATTGCCACCTCCTGTCTCTTTCATTTACCATGTCATCACAGTAAATGTAGAGGAGCTGTCGCTTTACGTATGAACCAGAACTGTCATCGCCCGGGTGTAGTACCCATGCATCAAAATGTGCAGAAGAGGCAGACACGAGCACTTTGGCCCAATGGAAGGATGGCGAGGGTGGAGGCTGAGTGGTTTATGGAGACGATTGTATTACAAAGGCAGCTAATATGGACTTGTCCGGGTGAGACAGGCTCAGGTTTTGTTGTTCCCTACACTTAGCACTATGGTTATGTCAGGCCACATCACTATATATAGAGTTATCAGTGTGAACTGACACCATGGAGCGGGGCATGGATGAAAACAACACCCCTATGAATCCAGCGTCTGCTCCATTACCTACGCTAATAACGCTGACAGCTGAGCGGAGATGACCCCAGCCCCCTGGTCCCCCTCTCCTGTGCAGATGGCCATTAAAAGGAGAAAGTGTCCCTTTTTTTCAGTAGAGAAGGTATTTAGAGCTTTTTCCAAATGGCTATTTTTCGATGTTTTTTTTTTTTTCTTCAAATCCAAATTAGCTATGTAGTGATTACAGGCTGGATTGGATTTAACCCCTATCTAAATTAATAAGAGATCAATTCTTCACAAGCCATGTAAAACCACGAGATTAACATGAGCGTTGCATGCCAATTAACCTGGTACGTGCGTGCTTTTCTGTATAAACCCTTTGGTTGCAAACGTTTTCTCTATTCCTTTTTTTGTTTGTTTCTTCTTTCACAAATATGCAATTGCTTCTTGACAACTTTCTGCCAGATTGTCATCATGACTTCTTTTTTTTTTTATATTATTATTATTGTTTTCTCCGTATTTCTCAGATCACAAAACAAATGCATCTAACAGAACACCCTTTTGAGGAGTCTGATGAACCCGTGATCATGTTGAATACAAAGCAATGGCGTATCAGTGAAGTAAGACATCAGACAATAACCCAATCACCTATCCTCCTGTTATCTTAAGCTGTCTGAATTCCACTATTATGGGGGAACTGTGTGCTTGTGCAGCTGAAAGACATAAAGTAACCAGTAGGGGGGTTTGTTTTCTACCCTCCCAGTGTGCTCCATGCCTGCCTTTGCTAGAGAAAGGACTAATGCTGGCATGGTACTGTATTAGGCACCCCCAGTAGAATAGTGGGTGAGCAGATCGCAAAGATGAATACAAAATACACACCTACACACTCTCAGCTCCTCTCTCTCCTTTGCAAATACACCGCAGCATCAAAATCACAAATCACATGCTTCTGATTGTTTATGCACAAACAGTGGGTTCCTGATAGAATTGCCTACTGGTCCTGATAGAATTGCCCACCGTGTTTAAATTCACCTGCGCCTAGAAGCGTGTCCCAAACAGAGAGGCGGTTTGGTTCCAGATCAATGAGTCTCTCTCCCACTGAAGACAACAGATAATGCAGTGTAATGAAAGAGCCGCCAAACGAGCTGAATAAATGAATGAATAAAGGAACGTGAGACCGGAATTCAGACGCCTACTTACTGCAGGCAAGAAAACCTGTTTTCCAATTGTTTGTTCTCTACAAATTATTCTGCCTGCATACAAATGACAACCAAAAGTAACCACAAGACATTTAGAAAATTCAGTGTTAAACCCACACCTTTGTTTAGGAATATTTGAGTAATCTCACGTCTGTGCAGAAATAGAAATGGGTAATTAGTAATCGTTTTTAGATCGCACGACGCACCATGTCATTTGATTTGATTGATTTGACGTCATTAAATGCAGAGAGCATGGAAGTATGCTACTCAGTTCTGTTATCTGGATGGACTAGTTATTGCAAGTGATGATGCACAACAAACAACCAAACTAAAAAAATGTACTGTAGCAATGTGGAGATTCTTCAGGAGAAAAAAAAAAAAAAAGTGTGGTACTGTTCAAATTTGGATTTAAATATTTCAATAATCTCCACAAGCATGCACAGAGACTATATTTGACCATTCACATGCATGGAGAAATGAAGAGAATGGGTTTATAAATGCACAACACAGCTAGGGATGCAGTTGATGGTCAAAATATTAAAATAATTCCACCTATTTGGTGATGTGATCCAGATACTTGTGAGCCTAAATGAGACAGGGTCAAATATTTTATTACATATATCACATCAATTCTCAGTATGTGATTCATCTTTAAAAATATGAAAACAGTGACTGATTTTAATTAACAAATATTTGATGTGAAATTTGGTGAATTTTCGTTAACCATTTGTACATTGTACAGATGATGGTCACACAAAACCCTTCTCTATTACAGTCAAGTCACTCACCTACAAGCCACACCAATTAAATGTATGATACATTATAGACATATTCTAGAAAGAAAAACACACTTGGATTGATTTTAAACAAGCACTAGTTTATGTGACTTTTATTTTCAGGACTATGACAGAGCCCATAATGTATAAAAAAAAAGAGTTATTCCTTACCCAGCATATGGTTGGCCACATGAACCTGGATGTCCCATTCGCTGTAGAACACCATTTGACATTTGATGCATTGGTACGTCTTCTTCTGTAATTCAGACAAAGAAGATTATAACAGTAAACTTCAGAAAGACGTCAGTTCTGGTTTTCAATGCTGACATGGTAAAGAGTATGTGAACCAGCAGTTTCCCATTATTCAAGTTTAGGTAATAAAACACATTAGGCAATACCTCTTCGGTTTGTGAGGGACTGGATCTGGGCATGGGGGACATCTGCGGGGTCTTGAGCTGCCCACTGTTGCTGTCCCCTGCCTGTTCCCGATGCACCGTCTGGACATGGTTGTGCAACTCTGCCTCAGACTCAAACTTGACATTGCAGCTCGAACATCTTGTCTTTGCAGCGGACGATGAGGATGTAGAGGAGGATGAGGATGATGATGAGACTGCTTTGCCTTTCCCCTCTCCTGGGCTGAGACTGTCACCCTGGATCCACTGGGCGGCCGTCGTTGCCGGAGTGGTGGCCCCCCCTTGCTGCTGCTGTTGTCTCCCTCCATTCACTGTTGGGCTGGAGCTCTTGGAGCCCGCGGCCGTCACACAGGACGCACAAAGTCCATATGGCAGGCCGTTGATATCCAGCTTTACCAGGTCCTGTTTGGACCGAAAGTCTTTCAGGCAAGAGGCGCACTTGAAGGGTTTTTGGATATGTTGTTGTTGCTGGTTGTGAGAGATGGCATTGTTGCGGCCCATGGGTTGACTGGACATTGTGCCCGTCTTTTGCATGTGGAAGGTGCCGTGGATCTTGAGCTCCAATGTGGAGGTGACGGTCTGCATGCACACCACACAGCGGAATCCTGTCAGGGAATTCCTTAGGTCAGGGTGCATCTGGCAATGTTCCAGGAAGTCTTCTTCACTCTGCAGAGGCATCTTACAAATGCGGCAGCTGCCTGTGTCCAGACTCTTGCTATGGGTGACCTTGTGCTCAGTCAGGGTGAGCAAGGAAGGGAAGCGCTCCCCACAGATGGGACACATGTAGTGTTTGACAGGCCCAAGGTGGGTCTGCATATGTTCCCTCAGCCCAGCCTCAGAGAAGAAGGTGCGCGAGCAGACATTGCACTTATGGTTTCCTTTGATCATTTCAGCTTTCCGTTTCATCATGGCGCTCTCTCCAGGGCGTATGTTGTGGTCCCTCAACTGATGATTCGTGAGGAGTGACTCCATGGTGTAAGACGCCCCACAGATGTCGCACCCATACATTGGCTCTGCAGTGTCCACCTCTTCCTCACTTCCATCATGGCTGTTCTGGGACTCCACCACGGAACCTCCTGCTGCTCCTGTGCCATGGCTATTGGTTAGAAGACCTTGTAGCTCTGCATCTTCCTTAGGCTGGCCATCTCCCGCACTTACAGTAGAACCATTAGCACCACAGTTCTGTGTTTTTCCCTCAAACACGCAGTGCTTCTCCCGCAAGTGTTTCTCTAAAAGGACGATGGCATGGAAGGCCTTACTGCAGAAGCGACAGTTATACTTCTTGCTGTGGGTGGTGATATGACACTGCAGCTCCACCTCTGTACCAAAGGACTCCCCGCAAAAGATACAACGGTGGGCACGGCCCTGGTTTTCCAGATGGCTATGTTTGACATGTAGCTGCAGGTCTGTCTCATGCCTAAAGTCCCAGTTACAGGAGGTGCAGCGGTACACCTTTTTCTCGTTGCTGTGCTTTACAGCCAGGTGGAGTTGGGTTGACACCTTTGAGTCAAACACCTCCTGGCACAGTGTGCAACGAAAGAACACAAAGGTATGCATGTCAAGTAGGTGCTTCTGCAGGTCATCCACCGAAGTGAACTGCTTGTCACAACTCTCACAGATGTAATACGTAGAGGTAATAGTGAAGTGAATTGTCACATGCTTCAGCAGGGACTCTTGATTCGGGAACTCTTTGTTGCATTGTGGGCAGGTTAGTTGGGGCTGCAAGCCATCCAGATGGGTTTTTAGGTGAGTCTGGAAAAGGTCTAAACTGGTATACTTGGCTCCACACTGGTTACATATGAACTCACTGGCAGTCCGTGAGGCTGAGCCGCTTTGCTTTAGCATGGCAGTTTGTTCCACAGATATCGGAGAAGAGGGGCTGAGAGTGCGCAAGGATTTCTTTCCATTGTTTATGTAGTTCAGTGCCAGTGGAATGTTCTTGTGATTCTCCTTGATGTGCTTGTTGAGCTTCAGAACACTGTTGAATATGGGGGAATTCGTGCAGTAGGAACAGGAATACACCTCCACAATTGGCTCCTTGGGAGTTACAGCTAAAGGGGAGTCAAATCGCAGGCTTCCCCCGTCACAGTGAGTTTGACGCACATGCTCCTCCAAGGTAGCCTCTGTCAAGAACCCCATGAAGCATTGGGGGCAGAAGAAGGCATTGCTCTCCTTGGCAACAGGACTGGGAAAGCCATGGGAACAGCGGATGTGTTCCTGCAGGGCATTTAGATCGCTCAGTACCTCAGGGCAGAAATTGCACTGAAGGAGGGCATCGGGCAAGCTGGCTAACAGGGCAGCATGGCCCTCTGCATTGTGGACCTGCTTAAGATGTTCATTTAGATTTAATAACGATGGCAGAACCTCCAAACAAAACTGGCAAGTGTGAGCCTGCTCTGGTTTGTCAAGATGCATGGTTCGCAGGTGAATTTGAAGCATAGCCAAACTGGAGAATACTTGCTTGTTGCAGTAGATGCAACTGTATGACACTTTAGGTTGTTTGGAGGAACGTCCTCCCATGTCGGATGTGTTCTGCGCAGCCCTCTTCCTCCTCCCCCTTGTCTTGGGCACAGGCGGAGCTGTTTCCACCATTGTTGAGCTATCAACAGAGAGGTTGGAGTCAGGAGTGGTGCTGGAGACAGAGGTGTAACCCACAGTCAACAAGGAAGGGCTGTTACTATGGTTACTTGACTCGGGCAGCTGGTGGATATCCATGTGAGCATAGAGGTCTTCAACAGACAGAAAGTGCTCAGAGCAGATAGCACAGGTGTGGCCCTTCCGGTCACGGCTGTGGGCCTGGTCAATGTGGGACAGCAGGGTTCCCTCGTCACTGAAGGGCTCATGGCAGTAGATGCACTGCAGAGTGGCACCCAGTCCTCCATCCTCTGATGGAGAGCACTCAGGGTGGCACTCGGCGATGTGCCTCTGGAGCTCTTCTGGGACATCAAAGCCCTCCTCACAACGGCTGCATTTGCGGGTTTCTTTCAGCTTCCATTCTTCAGCTCTACAAAGGCTTGAGCTACTGCCGTCTTTGCCTCTTTCGTGTACTTGCATGTGGCCGTGGAGAGAGCTGGAGGAAAGGAAGCCTCTGCGGCACACAGGGCACTTGTGGGGTTTGTTGGAGGCGTGAGTTTTCATGTGGATTTTGAGGTGATCACTGCGTGAGAAGGCAGAGTCACATTCTCCACAGTGGTACTTCTTGTCACCGGTGTGCAGCTTCACGTGTCGGTCACGGCTGCGCTTGTGCTTGAACAGGCGACTGCAGAAAGTACAGCTGAAAGGGAGCTTATCGCCGTGGCTCTGTTCGTGACGTTTGAGGAAGCTTAAGCGACTGAAAGACTTGTCACAGAACTGGCATGGGTATGGCAGGCCGGGGCCCCCTTCCTCCTCGCCGAAATCATAGTCCTCACAGTGTCCTGGAGAAGTCTGGTCCTTACTGGAGGGAGATGACGCTGGCCAAGAACACGTTGGGTCATCCTCGATATCAGCACCGTCTGGAGAAGAAGACAGGAAAGAAAGGGAGATGGGGATATCAAGGACAAATCGGAGGGGAAAAGACAGAGAAAGAGATAGAGAGAGAGAGAGAGACAGCGAGAGTAAGAGATGTTTTGTGAGACTGTACGAGCAACACATTTGTTTCACTCCTCTGAACAGAAAAGGTGGGCCACAAAGGTGTTATTTGTCATGGTAATTATAAGGTAGTGGAGTACGAATTTAGAATTCTTTGCAACTTTTGCAGTTTTTTTTTTTCTTCCGGATAAACAATGCTTCTCCTTAGGTGTTATCTTAAAAGTTACATTTAAATATGCAATTTCAAGTATAATTAGAGGAGAGAATAAGTGGAAATACTTTTACCACAATTAACCTTGTATGTGGCCATGTAATGGCTTAGCCCACTGTGACTCAAAACACAATCTCTCTGACATTTAAAGCCAACAAAAGACAATGGGTGTACTTTAGGATGTGAGCCTGGCATGAGGTAAATTAGAACATTTCTATTATTCCTGAACAATTACAAGACTATTTCTTTTAAAACAAGATCCCTTGAAATGACCTTAATACAAGAAAAAAAAAAATTGCATGGAAATGCTTTTCTCAGGGGTGTGAGAAAAGATTAAATGTGCAATTTAGACCACAGCCATACATCGCCTGTAGGAACCATCCGCTGCAAAATAGATAACTTTCATGAAACATGGACCTTTCAGAGCATCATTCAATAGATTATGGAATATGCATTATTGTAAAAATTTGTCAGCGTGGTCTATGCTGAGATGTGGGGCAAGTAATACTGGTTGGATTAATGTGACATGTGGTGGTGCAGCGGAGGCAATGATGAGAAAGGGCAGGAAAACTCAGGTTAGCTATCTAAATCGAGGACAGCAGGTGCAGACAACAACCGGTCAACTGACAATGCAAGCTGCAATTACTGTAACCTAAACAAATCACTTATTTGCCGACATTCCACTACACTGTTACACTGCACGGTGATGCGAATGGGAAAACACAGAACACCACTTTCCACAAGTTCAAAAGGTTACCGGCCACTTCTTCCCGCAGCTGAATTCTAAGTGCTGTGAACTTCCTTACCCAAATAAAACATTGTAATCCCAACCCCTTCAGAAAAAAAAAAAAAAACTGTGTCAAAAGGCCAAAACTTTGAATTGGAAAAACAAGAGGAAACTGCAAAGATTTATGAGGGGGACGAAGGAAAAGCACGCGCTCTTTCCAGGATCCAACCTCTGTACTCTCCTTCAGCTGACAAATCTAAGTGTCTCTCTCTCTCTCCCCCAGTCTGTTGTTTTTGCTGGGAGATCTGCCCTTTGTCAGGATATCATGCCCTCTCTGAGCACTTACCCCCATCAGGGCCTATCTTCAGGAAACAGATGGGGTTGGAGGCCATTCCCTTGCCCCTCCAAACTGCTGAAAGCGGCACATTGAGAGCCCACCTCCACACCGTGGCCCTCCCAAAAAACCTCCCACCCCTGGCAAGGCGCCCACTCTGCACACACAGCATCTCACTCAAGAAGCATACCTTGCCTGATTTACGAGCTTTATCTCTCGTACATGTCTCAATGTTTTTCTCTCTGGTTTGAGGGAGGATGGGTGAGTCAGTGTGCTATGCCCTCCTCCACAGAGGGGGTGGATCTGCCCTCTCTCACACTGCCTTGCAGGAGAAGAAGACAGTGCATGAAGAATGACCCCAGCCAATGCCTTACAGTCAAATATATTGGCTTTGAGACAATAGTATAAAACAAACAAATAAATGGGCCTGTGTACAAGGCTAAATGAAATTCCACGGTCTTAAATGAGGATGTCTTTGCCTTGAGACATGACCAAGCTGTCAGGACAGCCTTGTTCCATTTTTCTTTTCTTTTTTTTGTTGTTGTTGATTTACTTGATGCACATTGTTTATTTAGCGCCTTTACTCCAATAACACATATACATATATTCATATCTGTGGGTGACATGTGGGAGTTATAAGCAGCTTGAGTTCATCCCACAGAATGAATGTGTTTTAGATCTCTGAAATAAAACACAGGCTGCTGTATAATAATATCATAATAGTGCCACTGTAATAATCTGCACCTTCACCTGTAAAAATATGGAATTACTTGTCTTGGACAATTAAAATGAGGGGGGGGGGGCAGTTTTTTGGCATTAAAAACTGTAACTGCACATTATGGGTACCGCTGTCCCAAACAGTGAGACCTGATACAGTTTCCCTCTCTCACAAAAACACACACAATACACACATTCTCAGTAATACACAGAGGAGAATATGAGTGCTCACACACAGCACACCCACTCACACTAACAAACATATATTTGCACACATGCGCACATACAATACACAGATACAAGTGCAATGGCCAAAACAAGTGTGTGAACAACTGAGGATGAAAGAGCAATCTTTCTCAGGAGACCTCAAGAGGAAAGAGAGAGAGAGACTTGTTTTTTTTGCTTCTTCACCCAGACAAGAAATGCCCAGGCCTCAGCAGCAGCCTGAGTAAATAAAAGAACGGGCCTTACTTCCCTGTCTCTCGGGCCAGGGGCCTGTGCACGCCAGCACTCTCTGTGCTGCTGCCAAAGGGGATGCTGGGGCCTGAAAAACTACACCCTGCAGCTGAAGGGCTGTCTTTGTTGGTCTGCCAAGGCCTTCCTGAACATCCTCCAGCCAACAGCCTGTCACGTCCTGGGAGGAAGACCTCCATCTTAAGGCCTGTCCCTCTCTGGGAGTTCTGTCCCTACCCCCCTCCCTCGTTCACTTTTAAATGTCTCCTATATGGAACAAAACAACCTCATTGGGGAGCTTCTATAGGGAATGGCAAAAGAAAAAAGTGCCATATACTGTATCATGTTTTCGAAGGTATAATTCAAGCCCCCAGTAATGCTACTTTAAGGCGTCTTTTTCTTTGTTTTTGGAAAAGGTAACTCAAAGGTCTAGCTTGTTAAGTTCAATATTTCAACGTATGTTAGGTTAATTACATGTGCTACAGTAGAAGCTGGTGTTTCTTTTTCCTTTAAGTGCGAAATAATTAACAAAAGTCCCCTGCTTGCATGCAGGTTGGAGTTTCCTCAGGCCAGTCTGAAGTACTCTTTGTGCACCACTTCCTCTATGTTCATTTATAGCAACCTTTCCCAGAGTAAATAACTCTGTTCAAATAAGGTCTTAATGCTCGGAACAGGTATGTTTGCCAGTTTTGTGCAAGGTCAAACAACTTCCAAAACCCCCCAATGAATGTTTTGAGTTATGCTATTAATACATTTCGGAGTCAGCAAAAAATGCACATGTACATTCAAGAGTGCAGGTAATTCATTTTCATGATGACATTATTGCACTGTGGAACCTGGCGCATGTGGCAGCAAACATATGATGGTCCCTATTTTTATGATGCACGCAATTTGAGAAAACATCACTGCAACAGATTCTTTGCAGACAGATAACAGCCAAATGTGGCATCGGAGAGGACATTTGATTTCTGAATTGTTTCCAAAATTGGCTCTATTTGCAATGTAAGCGAAAGCTAAAGATTTACAAATCCAGTAATAATACTCTTCAACAGACTGAAAAAGCGCGCAACAATACTATACAACAATACTAGTGGGGGAAAAAAATAATTATGACTCTCCCGACACTTACCTGCCCCTCTTTTGTTTTTTTCACTTTGTAATCTATAATTTTGGAAGTACATCTAAAATGGAAAATGAATATTTTTTCCAAAATGGATAAAGTTTACTTAGATAATTGTTTTTGCTCATTAGAGACTTCTACATTTGTGTGCATTTTGAACAAAGCTAACGCTGAAGCATAACGCCAATCAGATATTTGTGAGTCGATTATTTTCGCCTCCTTATACACCCTCGTGAAGCCTTTCAGAGATCATGGTTTGGGAATGAGTCACTGATGTCGCCTGGACCTTCATGTCTGAGGTCCTGGAAACAGTTCACGATGGCTTATCACTGCCGGACAGCTACAGAGAAGGTCTCCTCTATTTCGGACGCCAAAGTCTTATCCGGGTCCAAGACCTTATCTAATCAGAAAAGTGCTTTTGCTATCACTCATCTGCCACTTCTATAGCGAGCTCGACTTTGTTCAAAAGCCATTCTAGAGCAGCAAAGGATGTCCACGATTCCAGTAGCCAAACCTTATCTTCCTCTGAGATCTGCGCGTGCCTGTTGTCATAAGAGATATGTTTGTGTGAGCGTATTTGTAGCACATCAGGGATTGGGGATTCATTGAAAAAAAACAAAAAAACAAAACAAAACAAAAACGGAAGAAAAAAAAAAAGCTGACAACGTGCCTGATGTAACATCATGACCCCACTTCATATTCAGAGAGGGGGATCTTTTTACACTTCCTGGGAAAAGTAGTGAGCTTTTTCCCATGAGACGCTGCATGTGTCATCTCTGCACTTTACCTGTTCTGATGCCCAAATAGGGATATGTGTCTGAACAACACGCTATCATGTACAGCGCTGTTTGTGGCACAATCACTTAAGATCTAATGGAGGAAGTGGGGAGATGAATTTTTACATTAGCTGCTCCCTGACTGAGCGCGCCTGTGTATGCGTGTGTGTGTGTGTGTGTACGTGGACAATTTGGGGGGTGCAGTAGGGGGTGCCTGATTTTTTTTTTTGGGACTAATTCCAGTCGGATGAACGAATCAATCACTTGACTCAGGACAGAGAGATTTTGGAGGAGGCCCAGGCTCCCCCGCCCCCGTTTTAAGACATCAAATCCGGTCAAAATGAAACAATGATAATTCCCAATCACTGTCAACAAAAGTGCCAGGTGGTCAGATGTGGCTTTTTTTTTTTTTTTTTGCAACATGTGATCAACAATTTTCCAAATTTACCATTACATCCCCAACCTAGCATTGTCCTGATATGTGTGTATGTGTTGTATGAATTCTCGGCCAAGTCTCTCTCTCTCTCTTTCTCTCTTTTTTTTTTTTTCCAAGCAAACACAATATGTTTTTTACACATCACTGAGAAATGTCAGGTCCCTCTCCCCCCTTGCTACAGATCAATCAAATCCACGATGAGAAGGAGGGGTTGTGCGAGAAAACCGGAGGAGCGGCGAGCGAGGATGCCATCTTTTACTGGATGAGGTAGGAAAACAGTAGATGAAATAAGAATCCTGGGGTTTCATTGGTTCCATAGCAGCAAGTTGCTCCGGTTTAACATCGTGTACACAACACGTATCGCCCTCTTTCTCACACACACACACGAACTACTTTTCAATGGTGACAATTTACGAGGTGGCCGCTGACAGCATTGACTGCACACACACACAT
>CAAKHG010030808.1:0-18443 GCA_901007715.1 Dactylopterus volitans | reverse complement strand
GACAGCTAAAAAAAAATAACTGGTCGGCCAATCAACACCGAAGATGACAGACCGAGAAAAATGGTTCGAATTCAAACACACTTCAACACCCGTCACCGCAAACAAAATCCTGCGATCGATTGGTTCGATGTTTTTAATCCCGGACATTTGATCAGGCTGGGAGGGAAAAACTAAAGAGGGAGCGGAACAAGCCGCACTTTTTCCACGTGGAAACCAGGAAACCTTTAAAAGGGAGAAAACATGGCCTCAGTTCCGGTTTTAGGATTTACGCCGAGCTTTCGTCCGCAGCGACGCGGTGGCCCGGCGCCACGGCGACGGCGGCACCCGCTCACGGCAAAGGTGGACTCAATCTGATTGATTTATCAGATTACCAGGACCCATTCCTGCTTAATCTCAGCTCAGATGTTGTTCAGACCCTCAAGGGATGCATTTTTGCATTGGAACCCGTTTTTTGGGGTGGCGGGGAAATCAATTTTTCTTGGAAAAAAAACAACAACAAAATCAGCTGACATCATGACAGGTGAAGGTTTGATTTTCTATTGATCAGTTTACAGCTTTCGGATTAGTGCAAAGCCATAACAGTGCGAGATCTGTCCACTTTTCTTCCTGGAAAATCGGCATCCGCACAAAGCGCGACAGGCCGAGGCGTCTCGGAAGGAAACGGAAACCAAAAGAGAAACCCGGTCCAGGATCGTGGCGAGGTTCTTCTCTCTTCACCGCACGTCCCCGCTGTGCTCCGGCGTGTTAGCATCACAGCGCTTTTAGCACAGACACCAGCGAGCGCTCTCTCTTCAGACCGTGCGACGCTTGGCGACGACCATCGCGGCGGAGCTCCAGGGTCGAGGAAAACCAATTTTCAGCTCCGAGCAGAAAGTCCCGGGGTCTTCCTGAAGCAAGCAATCGGCTCCCGCGCATCACCGTCGTCGTTTTTTTTCTTGTTTTTTTTTGGCGTCTCTCGCGCGAGCGCCTTCAGTTTCGGTGCTTTCCGACCGTCCCGATTGCAGCAACTCCAGAGACCGAATCCGTGTCAACGCTGATGTTTACATCGTGTCCGGGGCGGTTCTGGGTCAACAGCATCGGGCTTCCTGTGGTGGAGGACTCAGACCGACCCCTCTCCCCCCGGATGGTTCCGTGTTTCTCTGCTGAGCTTCGCCGAGAATTCTCCACGGAAACGGGCATCGGCGCCGCGCAGGTAAACGTCCGCTCTGCCTTGGACGATCCTCTGCCTCGTAAAGATGG
Source organism: Dactylopterus volitans (assembly GCA_901007715.1). Lineage (NCBI taxonomy): Eukaryota > Metazoa > Chordata > Actinopteri > Syngnathiformes > Dactylopteridae > Dactylopterus > Dactylopterus volitans. The sequence goes on along the minus strand of CAAKHG010030808.1, from coordinate 17,204 downwards.
CCGACCCCACCCACAACGCGGGGCAAGAAAGTCCACGCGGGAGCCACGAGAGCGGGGGACTCCACTCCCTCGCCGGGGCTCCGACGACCCCGCGGCAGAGCTCCACACCGCCGAGGACCCCGGCGCTTCGTCGGCAACTTAATGAGCTTAATCGTCTTTTTATACTTCTCCCCCGAATAAACATTCCTGACACAGGCGCATGTATGAGATTGGGTTGTTTTCTATTGCAAGGTGGAGACTCCCATTTTTTTTCTTTTGTTCGTTCAAACAAAAAGAGAGATATGACATTTCAGTTTCACTGCAGCGTTGATACTTAGCAGTGGGGGCCTGAGGGAAACTTGTTATGCAAAGTTACATTCCTGGTCGTAAATGGAGCCCTGTGAAGCCTCACATGCTGCTATTGGTAATAATTTGGAGTGACCCTCCATTTTTAGAACCCCCCCCCCAAAAAAAAATAAAATTAAATAAAATTAAAAGCCTCGTGGTTGTTTCAGAAAAGGTGCTTGAAGCAGAGCAGAGGGGCCGCGGGTCAGCTGGGGTTCAGAGGCAGACCTGCGGGCCCGGGTACGGCTCCCCACCGCACCAGAAATCCGCGGGCTGGGAGATCTCCATGAGCCAGAGCTCCCGCTCCTTCTGCTCCTGCTGCCCCGCGTCGTTACCCTCCGCCTCTGTGAGGACCTTGTAATAGTGACAATCCCTGCCGTCGTCCGGGTCGTACGGCGGGGCCAGGATGTCCATGAACGCCGTGGGCCCGTCCACGGCGTCGATCTGGTGCAGATTGTCCCGGTCGGGGAAGAGGACGCACGGCCCGCTCTCCTCCGTGTACTCGCCGGTGGAGCGGAGGACGGAGCGCCGCAGAGCGCCCAGCCTGGCCGGGGACAGCGGGCTGCCGTCGCCGCTCGGCCGCTCCAGCCGGTCGAAGCAGCTGATCCTGACCTTGCCGTACAGGACCTTGAGCATGCCGTACATGCCCGGGTGGTCGTGCAGGGGGATGGAGGCGCCGCTCTTGAGCAGGAACACGCCCATGCTGAACTGGTCCGTCTCGCAGATGTGCATGTAGGTGACCGGCGGCGCGCCGCGCTGGTACGGGAGCGCGGGCGGCGCGCCGGGCGAGCCGTTCCCGGCGAGCCGCGGCACCAGCTTCAGGTCCGCCGCCCGCACTTCCGTCATCAGGCTCTTCAGCTTGCCGTGGTTCTCCGCGAAGGACTTGCCGGGCTCCTCGCCGAGGCGCAGCGGGCCCTTGAAGGTGAGGAGCGCCTGCCGAGCCACTCGCTGGACGATGGAGGTCATGCCGCTGTCGCACGGCACCATACCGACGACGGGAACGGGTCCGCACGGTCTCCGCGCCGCGCTCGTCGGCGGTAGCGCTTTAGCTAGCGACAAAGATCGCAAGCCGGCGAAGATGACTCACTCAGTGCCATGTTTACATGACTGCTGCGCCTTTAGCAGAGGGGGAACGACCTCATTCTTTTAATAACTTTTTTTTTTCTTGTTTTAGGAATGTATATGAATATCATGGAATCTCATTTTCTTAAAGCCTGTATTGACTTCGGTCAGTTGAAGATGTAACTGATTCAATTTCCCCCCACCGTGCAACTTTGCTTGATATCAGAGATGTAATAATAGTAATAATAATAACTTTATTTACATAGCAGCCTTCCATTAAATGTAAAATGATTCTCAGTGTTTAAAATTTTGAAATTTTTAATACAAAAATAATTATCAAAGTGTCAAATGAATGCTTTTCCGGTCAAAACTGTGGGACATGGCAATGGGACAACACCTGGGAAGATCTAGTTTTTATTTTATTAAAAGCATTTTGGTTTACAGGTTTGAGCCACAAGTTTAGATGCTCTTTCGCTGCTTTAAATCGAATATTTGTTATTTATTGTGCTTTTTTTTAACTTGAAAAGTAAGTATGCCAACATTTGCCTCCTAAAAAAAGGGGCACAAATTTACATAAAACTTAAATAAGTGAAAAATAACCTATAAGATGCGGGGTTTGACGCTATATTTTATTTAATGTTTCGCTTATTTCCAAAACTCAAATTCGTGCGTGAGCTACAGACTGCAGCGCGGTCCGCGTGAAAACGCTGCTAACGTTGCCAGTCTCCGGAATCGGCCGCAGAGTGAGACCTCGCCGCGTGCTCCAGCTCCCCAGCAGCGCCACGCTCGTGTCCCACCTGGAAGCGCCGGGCTCCGCGCGCCTCACGCGCTCACCTACTCGTGTTGGGGTTTTTTTTGTGAACACGTGAGAAAATGCGTGTTGAGACAGACAGAAAAATACATGAAAAAACAAAAATGGAAGCAACGCGAGGACTCGGGAGTGATTCGACTGCAACCGAGCCAGGGACGACCGCTGACGTCGACCCCGGCTCCCCATTTCTAAGTAACTGTCAAACACGTCCGCACCGGACCGTGCAGGCTTAACGGTTTACACCTGGTGCATTGTGGGTTATGTAGTCAGTCGACCAGAGCTGCGCCGCTCACGGACAGAAAATATCCGCATTCAAAATGTTTGAAAAACGCTGCTGATAAAAAAAAAGAAAAAAATCGTTTGTGTTTGTCTCGTTATTTCATACAGGCAAGAGTCTGTTGATGCGAATCGACACGTGACTTCAAATGAAACTAACGACCCGGAGTAAGCACTACAACACCCAGCATGCCTTGCGAGGCCAAAGGCTCTTTGCTCCCAGCGATGACTCAAGTGCGCGCAGTCAGTGTTTGTAACAGTTCCAGCTCCTCGAGATGGATGTTTTTGACGTTTGAACTGGAAAAAATGTACCAAATAAACACTTTTTTTAAAATAAATGGAACAAAGGTTATTGGCGCACAGATTAAAACACTTAAAGGGCAAAATTCGCTTGCTCGTTGCCATTGAACTCCTTCCAGAGTTGTGATTTGTCTCAATAATAAAACAACCATAACCAACAATTGAAAACAGTCGTGCATCTTTGATTTGTTGTTATTTTAGGTTTTGTTTTGTTTTTTCTTCCCACGGAAGCTGGAACGCGACGCTGGATTGTGCATCGCGTGTTTATGTGTTGTCACGTGTAAAGATTATTAATTACTGGTGCCACACAAAACATATGCAGACCAATCAGCTCGAAGGCGTGAACACATGCGATAAAGAAGATGAACTGGGTGTTTTTCCAAATGTTTGCCTGGTTTTTGTTTGTTTCGTGTTTGTTTATGGTTTTTCCTTGGGAGAGGAACTTAAGGTCAAAATCCGATTGGACCTCCCATTGTGATGTCACGGAGGAGCGTAAAAGCACCATGACACCAATAATAATAACTTTAATTTTTTTTTCTCAGTCTGGTGATTTGATGTAATTAATCAGACATGACTCGGGGGTCAAAAGGTCGCGCGGCTACTTTGAAACATGGTTTCTGTTCCCTGCGGGTCACAAACACACTCGCCACCCGCGAACGCTTGTGTGACCCACTTGCTGCGGCTTTTCACTGTCAACATATAGACAGTTTGTTTAGACATATTTTTTTCTAGTGGGAAACACACACACACACACACACACACACACACTCAACGCACACACACAAGCAGTAAAGAGTGAACCAACTATGGACTTTCAACCTGATAAGGACTTTTGTTTGGTGTTGGCTCATTAAAACATGTATTTGTTTATTCAAGCAAACAAACCAGTGAGTCGGTTAATAATCTTCTTCTGTGAGGTTTTTGTCGGTACTTCTGCGTACTTTAAGCCGCAGAAATCACTCAGCTATCACAATTTACAACTTTTGGAGCAAATTTACTCTCATATCCATATTTTTAAATAACTATTCACTTTTGTAAAATATTGAGCTTTTTGTTTTTAAAAAAAAAAAGGTTCATCACAGAATGAAAAGGCATGCTGATGTTGGAGATGCCTAACTTTTTGGCTTTGGGATAGCCGTCACCATGGCAACCTCCCTTTGATCTATGTCATGTACTCGATGTCATTAAAGCTGTGACATCCAACCAAATTGTTGCTTTCTGGTTTTTAGCTTATAAATATTCAGCTTTTTTTTTAGCGTGAAGGCCATTTGTGCTTCTTTAGAGCTCATTTTTTTTCTCATGTTTTTGCGTCGTTTCTAATTCCAGGCAGCATTCACACGCATTTTTTTTTTTAAACGGCTAACGAACATATCGCTACCTTTTCGGATCTGGGGACTCATTTGTCCTCCGTTTCGCTCATGGCCTCCGCCCGTCCTCTGCGATCAGCCAATCACGATAGAGTCACTGCGTCCGAAAAATGTTAATTGTTTGATTTTGATCAACCAAAAAAAAAAAAAAAAAAAAAAGGTCTTGATCAGCATTACCCTCGCCCCTCTTGCTAGCCACAGTTAGCAACACGGCTAATATCGCGCCTAATGTGAATCATGGACATGGGCGTGACCTAAAGTTTGAAAGCCTTCCTCCGCCCTTTATAATTGCCCCTTTTAGTTGCGACCCGCCCCGCGATGGCGAGCGTTTGGCAGCGTCGGCGAGGAATTAGCGCTTAAACCCCTCATCACATTTCCCTCAACCTTGTGTTAGCTCCTTAACCCCGCCCGCCCCCTCCCCACCTTCCAAAATGTGCAGCGCGGCGATGATAAAGACGCAGGCAGCCGCGGCGACGTCACCCACTCCCACGCTCGCCGCCTGGCTTCCCTTCACCAGGCCTGCGCCTTGCAAAATCAGGACACCCGCCTACTCGCCATGTGACACCGCGGGCCTCGTCTGAAGCTCAGATTCCCCGGAGCGTGTGTGTGCGTGCGCGCGTGTGTGTGTGGGGTCAGCTGGTGACGTCACGGCTTCTCTGAGGCAACATGCTGTTTTTATTAGTAGGAAGTGAAGGCGGGCCGAAAATAGCCGGCGTGATTCAGAGCCCCCGATGAGGAGCCAAACTGTGGAAGCACCCGCGAAGGAGGTCGTCCTCCAAATCAAATAAACAGGACGAGTTAATACGCTGCAACAGCCTGGCTGCGCGCACACACACACACGGACACACACACACACACACTCTTGTATATTTATAAGGGTATCAAACAGCACAGGCTCGGTGTGTGTTTAGATGTAAACGACAAACCGATTTGTTGTCGCGAATTTTATTGCGGGGCGGCTGCGTTGCGGCCTGAGAGTTTTCCCTGCGGCCGCCTCCCCCCGTGTCCAGTCCCGCAGTCGTGTCGCGCAAACACGTGCATGTGCGTGTTTTTCCCGGCGGCAGCGATGGCAAAGTTAGCGCCGCCGCTCCTAAGCGCACGAGTGCAAAAGTTTGGCACGAGATAGTAAGAACCGGCGGGCGGTTGAACGTCCTTTAGGCTTCCGGCTGATCTCGTTAGCATCCGCCGCCGGCACGGCGACGACCCGCGGGAGTGGGCTGCTAAGATGCTAACGGCTAGCAGACAGCAGCGAGTAAGATCCCACGTCTTTTGTCTCATATACACACACAGGATATAGGAACGAGAACGCATGACGGCCCCCTCAAAAGTGAAGCCAAAAGATCTCTGGTGCCCTCTGGTGGCTGGCGGCAGTATCGGCTCCATGTTGGTGGATGGGAAAAAAAAAAAATTAAAGTACTTGTCATATAATTTTTCTTAAAAATGGTTTCTGTCATTTCGGGTATTTTTTTTTTTTTAATCACACTGATGTTTTCTCAATTTAGTCACTTGATGCTAAAAAAAAATTGGGGGTGTGGCTTCATGATTGGCAGCTGCCCTAAGTGGAAGTTGCTCAGGCGCTTTTCACATAGGAATTCTACACGCGCAAGTCGAGACGACACGTCGCGCTAACGCTCTGCGGCGTTACTGTGTTTGAAAGCATGAATTCTGAATCTTTTTAAGACAAAACTGAAAAAAAACAAAAAACAAAAAACTAGCTGGCTGAACTTGATCGAGATGGACGGGAGGAATGTGAGGCAGCGTCTGTGTGTGTGTGTGTGTCTGTGTGTGTGTGTGTATGCACGCATTTTTTTTTTTTTTCAATAAAGCGTAGGCGAATGTGTCTGATGTGTTTTATTCCCCACAAAAACGTTCGACCATCGACATCCCCGCGGTGTCGTCCCTTTCCCGAAGGACTCGGAGCACTGTTGGCTCGTTAGTAGGGGGACTTCCACCTGCTTCCCGCCACTTGCGGCACGTCCCGTAGGGGGTCGGGAGGGGCCTTCGGGTAACCCCCCCCCGCTCCCCATCGGCTCGACAACTTGAGTGGATCCAAACGTGTTTTGTGACAGAGAGTTTGGTCCGCAGGGTATAGACAGGAAACCGGGTCTGGATGCCAAAACATCCCAGCAGGAGCCTTCACATGCAACCGCTGACATCACACTTAACCCGGCGCTTTTTTTTTTTTTGTTTTTGTTTTTTTGTTGTTTTTTTTTGTGCCTCCGGAGGTCTCGCATGTGAAGCGAAAGACCTTGTGTGTTGAGCCCTTCTCGGGAATCGTGCCGCTGCTCCGGTTCCTGCAGCGACAACCTGCCTGCCTGTCTGTCTGTCTGTCTGTCTGTCTGACTATTTTTTGGGAACGACAGAAAATGAAGACAGATCTCCTCCCTGCCTTGCTCTTTTTAAGCCTCTAAAAAAAACCAAAAAAAACCCTTTAAAGGGAACAAACTTTGCTGCTCATAACTCACGACCGCTGCTCTTTCCTGAGAGTTTAGCTGGAAGGCAACCGGACGTCTTCTGGTTGCTGAGAACGTTCCACCTCCCATCCGAAAGGCCTCTTCGGTTCTAACCGGTTGGTGGGGAGTCGCTGGTACTGACCCCCTCCTGGGATTGTTGGGTCAGCTCACCCAGGCCACCACTGGCTCCACCGCATGTTACCCACTCTGCTCTACTCACATTTTTTTGGTTCTCCATTGGGGTAAAAGTACCCGGTACCACTTTTTCAGTCCGAAAACAAACAAAAAAAAAAAAAGCAGACCGTGTACTGTGGGGTACTAAAAGGTGAGCTGGAAACACAGCAGACCAGTGATTGGTCAGGGACTCGTCACAGCCTCATCAGTGCGAGGCACGCACGGAACGCGCCTGAGCCGCGCCGATCCGGGACCGCCGTTTTTTTTAAACAACCAAACTCCTGTTGCCATATCGTCCACTGCGCCCCTCTTCTTCTTCTTTTTCTTCTTCTTCTTCTATGTGCACTTCTACATCAGGGCAGTTTCGGGCGACGTCGCAGTGACGACTGGTTTCACTGAGGAGACATGATCTTCTCTTGCAGTGGTCCCCAAACTGCGGCCCGCGGGCCGGATGCAGCCCGCCTCCGCATTTGGCCCGGCCCCCTGAACAAAACCAGAGAGGCATTTTGATTTTTTTTTTCATATACAGTGCGTGACAAAAATATAGGACCACCCAGTTTTAGGGGATAAATTATTTTTGAAATACACAGTGTTATTTATTTCCTATCTTTTTTCTATGAAGAACCCAGAGAGGGTTATTTGGTTATTATTTATTTCATAAAGAATGTTCTTTATTTCCTGACTTTTTTTTCTGTGAAGAACCCAGAGAAGGTTATTTGATTATTATTGATTTCATAAATAGTGCTATTATTTATTTCCTGACTTTTTTTTTCCTGTGAAGAACCCGGGGAGGGTTAATTGGTTCTGTGCGGCTTTCTGGAAAACAACACATCTTTACGTTTAGGCACCCCTGCGATCGTCACACTTTTTCTGTTACAAACTGACCCCCCAACAGAGAAGTGAAAAGTTATGTGGCCCTCGAAGGAAAAAGTTTGGGGACCCCTGTTCTATTGGGGAACCACCCCCAGAGAAGTACCCGGCACCAAAGGCGAGCAGAGTCGAGTCCAGTTGCCCTCCGCCTCGGCCGCTGGGACCAGTTACGAGCTGGTACGCCCCCGCGGCAGAGACGCTCGTCTGGTCGTTTAGCAAATTAATTTAGTGGTTTGGTGTCCTAAACCTCGACACAAACACTTTCAAGCGGCGGCGGCAGCAGCAGCAGCAGCAGCAGCAGCAGCAGCGTGACGTGAGAGGCAGCACGCCTCAGCCTCGCGTGCGATGGGCACGGCGGCGCCGCCTCGCCTCCCGCGCCAATCTCTTATCTGCGGCCCTCCACTCGGCCCCTCGAGAGCCGCAGGGTGACGCTCCGCAGATGCCGGCGCTGATACGACCGCGCGCAGGGCTGGCTTTTATTTGTTTGGTTTTGTTTTGTTTTTTTTGTTTTCGGGCTGTTGGTTTGTTTTCTCCGCACGTCCGACGTCAGCTCCCCGCCGCCGTGACGTCAAACACGCCGCGCTGCCGTGTTTGCTCGCCTGAGCTCGCCGCCAGCCCGCGCGGGATTTGTTGACACGCCGTGATGCAGTTAGGAGCCATAACATAACAAAGCCCCCCTCGAGTGCGACGCGCGAAAAAAAACAAAAAACAAAACAGTCGAGTCGATTCTGAAGAGGCTCGCTGATTAATGCAACAACAACAAAAAATCAAATCACACTAGATGAATGAAAATAATAAGAGCAGAGGGGGAATGCTGGTTTGTTCCAGCTGGTCCCATTCAGATATTTCCACGCTTTTGTCAGAGTGAAGCTCAAATTGTGGTTTAGTTGGCGCATTAAAGACCACCTGAAACAGGAAAGCAGCTTCTTCACCTGTCAACATGTTTCAAATTGCATCGAGAAAGTGAGAAAGCAAATAAATTAGCAGATATTCCTCTAATTTTTTTCATCTTTTAACAAAACCGACCATGTTTTCTGCCAGAAAACACAAAATATGACGCTTGCTCAGCCAGTAATATTGCTCCATCTCTCGGCAACTCAATTTTCATGTGTAAACGGCGCACGGCTATACGAGGCACGTTAGCATCTTTAAGCTAGCATATTCCGGGTGCTCACCACAGCGAGTGTACAAAAGCGAAGGCAAAACGAAGACGGGCGCTGCCATCTTGCCGGTGATGTCATCCGGAGCCCGTCGGCACGGCGGCACATCAGGAAACCGAGTCGTGGCCTCGCCGGGCTCCATCGCGAGTGACAGGTTCATCATTTAAAAACACATTTTTACGAGCGCTAGTATCGACACGGCCTGCCGGCGCTCTCCCATGTCAGCCCCGCCCTGTTTTTGTCGCATTAAATAGCCAATTAAAACCAAACTCGTCACCGGTGTGATTAAAATACTCCCCAAAAAGTTGTGTAACGAGCTCTTTGACATGTCACATTGTCCCAAGCTCCACCCATTAAAATGGAAGAGACGGGGTTTATGACCTGGGGCGATCTGGGTCTCCTGCTTACTCATAAAGGAGCCGTCATGCCGTCTATATGTGTGCACAGTAAAATCAAATTTTTTTGATTTCACGTTCCCTGAAAACACACGGTTATGAGCCGCTGGCAAGAATTTCTCCCCCTTCATTCAGTTTGATTGGACCTGAGATTTCAACCGCCTATCCAATTCCTCCCAACGTTAAGCCCCGCCCACCTGCCCGCCCCTCCATTTTCATTAGCCGCAGCACATACGACACTCTGCTCTTCCACCTGGACTTTAACAGTAAATGTTGAGTGCCGATAAACCGGCATTTCACATGCGTGACAACGTCAAATGACATAATTTTTTTCCGCAAACGCTCCATTTTACCCAGCATGCACAGCAGCACCAAGCCGGCGCTTCGGAATTGACGCCGCTGCGTCGCTTCCGGAGGGTTTGGCGAGTGAAACTGTGATTTCAGTGGAGACAAAAAAAACAAAATACGAGAAAAATAAGAATAATACTTGTCGAAGCTAGCCGCTGTTTACAGTCTGGTTCTGGCCTGGCAGCTGCCGATTGGCTCACTACGACAGCCACACCTCATTCATCAACAGCGCTCTGATTGGCTGGATGGGCATAACGTCTCCAGCTAGGAGGCGAATAAAGATTTCACTGAAAAAAAAAAAAACATAATCAGTTGCCGTTCCTGGCTGGCTGCTGCGTCGAGATTTTAAAAAAAAAAAATAATAAAAATAAAAATAAAAAACGTCGTGAAATAAAATAAAATCGACAGGAGGACCTGAGAACGTCGTTTCTCAGCAGCGTATTTGGAAAAAAAAAAAAAGTTTCTCCTGTCCACATTTGAGTGGATTTTGAGGGATTTTTTTTTTTTAAATCTTCAACAGACAGGAAACACGCAGGAAACCATGGGCCTGACATCAAAAGATTCCCGGTTAGAGGAAAAGTCTTACCAGGAATCTCATCTGCTCTCTATTCTTTTTCCAAACGGACGAATTACTACAAAAAACGAGGCTCTCCGGAACGTTTCCGCCTCGTTCCGGCGCTTCACACGTCCCAACATTATTTTTCGCATTCCCTCGAGCTTCGAAGGTTCCTGGACGCTGGAACCAGTCGACGACTGCAAGAGAGGACGCTGCGTCGCCGTGGTAATCGGCCCTTCGTGTTCCCACACACGCACACACACACACACACACACGAGTGAAATTAAAGGACAACCTGACACATAACTATCTGCTAAAGACAATGCAAATCGATATCAAACAAAGGTTAATTGTGGCGGGGTCGGGCGAGGTCGCTAAAGCGGTTCAGGAGGATTCAAAACACAAACGTAAACATGTTTATTTACTTTAGTAGGCTTATTTAAAGCTTGTTCGAATCAGCAAAATCTCGAATCAGTGGGCGAGTGTGTCCCAAACTGCAGTCATATAAATAGCTGATGACAAACGCAGCGAGTGTGACACTGTCATCATGCGGACGTGTGTGTGTGTGTGAGTGCTGATGAAGGTGTCCCGTTTTTCGGCATCGCCACATGACATAATTTCATGGCGTCACGCTGGAACTTGACACAGCTTTGACTCACCCGAGCATTTTTAGCGTCACCGGTCAGACGGCGTCGAGGTTGCTTTGTGCGTTTTTTGTTTTTTTTTGTTTTTTTTTCACGCTCTTAAAATAGCTGCTTTGCGTCAGGGCGGCCGCTGTTGTCATTGTTCTGATCTCAGTGTGAACTTTGTCGTTCGTTTGGCTTAATATTTTACAGGCTGTGTAGCATTTTATCTTTTGAACCATGTCGCTTTGCTAAGAAAGGTATCGTGTTAAAAAAAATGATTCTGATTATTTCTAAAAGCGGCGGACGGTTGAGGAAGTGCTTTCTTGCGTTCTTTACCTGACATTTCCAGAAAGACTTTTAGGTGCCTTCCTCTCTGCTTGCACTTTGTCAAACTTTCGCTTCCCTCCTCTCGCATTTCGCTTCTCTGAGCAGCAGCGCCTTAAAAGGGGCTCTGGGAAATGTAAGAAATCAATTCCAGAGAAGAGACAGTCCAGAGGGCAGCAGGCGACGCGCGTCGCCGCCTCGCTAACCTGGGAGTGCATTTATGTGAGAACACCCGGTGACACCCGGTGGTCATTTGAGAGTACTGCAACAGGAGGGGAAAAGCTGATAAGGACCCATCAGAGGAAGCATAAAATACAAAAAAAAAGATAGAGAAACAAATACATATAAAAGGAAAGCTTTCATGAAAGAAGAGATGACGTTTAAGTTTTAAAAAAGTTTGTCAAAGTCGGTTTAAAAAAAAATTGTGTCATTTGTCCTATTATGACGATGATGATGATAATAATGCTAGTTCCCAGATATGCTTCTATCAGACATGGTCCTACATTATGGTTCAAAGGTTCATATTTGGGAGAACGTACATCGTCATGCTTGGTCATTGCCTGTGGCGTCCCACAGGGGTCAGTGTTGGGTCCAAAACTATTCAGAGCATATGCTGTATAAATGACATTTGTGAGGTTTCAAAAGTGCGAAAATTAGTTTTAGTTACAGATGAAACTAATGTTTTTTTTCAATCTGGCGAAAATTTACATGAGCTATTGACAACAATTACAGCAGAAATGTTCAAATTTAAAAAGGTGGTTTGATAGAAATACATTTTCATTAAACTTAAGTAAAATTAAAATAACGTTATTTGGTAACTGTAATAAAAATCTTTAAATAAAAATACAGGTAGACGGGGTACACCTCATTAGAGTTTATGAGAATAAGTTTCTTGGTGTAATAATAGATGATAAAATTAGTTGGAAATCTCATGTCAAACGTACAATACAAAGTATTAAAAAAGTATTTCGGCACTGAAAAAAGCTAAATATCCTCTGGACCACAAATCGCTCCACGTTCGCTGCTGTTCACTGGTGTTACCAGATTAAAATTACTGTGCTTAAGTTTGGGGAAACATATACAAAAGTACACTAAAAATCACTATTTATACTGCAAAAACAGGCCATTAGGATAATTCACACTACCGGTCACAGAGATCCATTATTCTTAATATCAGAAACATTGAAATTCACCTGATCTGCTTCATTTTCAAACAGCACTAATTATGCGCAAAAAAAAAGCAATTCACAACCGACTTCCAAAAAGTATTCAACCTGTTTTGTTTTTTTTTAAAGGGAGGGAAGGTACGATTTGAGGGGGGAACTGAATTTGAAACGTTGGTTCGCACGCACATTAAAAATATTTTGTATTTCAACATGTGGAGTGGATTTTGTGTGTATTATGCATCTGTTTTTGTTTTGTTTGTTTTTTTTCTCGTTTTTATCAGACCGAAATAAAATCACTTAACCAACAAATTGTGGAGGTACAGGGAGGGAGAGGAGGAGGAGGAGAACGAGGAGGAGGAGGAAGGGCGCTGACCGTCACCGGGGGTTCTCACATCCTTTTGGTCATCTGTTTGTTGATGTCGCCTGTTTATTTATTTATTTATTTATTTTCTAAATATTTAGATCAAAATTGCATTTGTGAACATGTATACATCGGAAAAAAAGAAACAGGAAGTGAACCGATGATTTTTCGCCCATCAGCGGTTTAATTGGCCGAGAGATGGAGAAGGGGCGGGATTAAATGAGTTTATGCTTCTTCTCAAGAGCAATTAGTTACAGCACATGTTTACATTCTTGTTTTGCACCTGCACTGACTGACGCTGCTACTGTGCTTTATATATCTGTATTTATTACTTTGTTTTATGAGTAGTATTGCGGTTTATGCTCTTTTAGAAATGCACCAAAGGGAGTTGCACTGCAATTTCGTGGTTCTCAATGACAATAAAGGCTATTCTATTCTCTCCTAATCTTTTCGGAGATGTTGAGATCAGCGTTTTCAATTGTTTTGCCTATCTTGATTTGTTTCGTGCTTCTGTGCTAGTCCAACACATTCAAAATATCGTATTTTTCCATTCGGTTCAATTCATCGGACGTCAGCTCCCGCTGCTCCAAGCATGAAGGAGAACGCGAGAAGGCTATTATCGCCGACAGAAATATGGAAGCACTGGACCAAACTGTAAAGAACGCATTCAGGTTTTTATCAAACGGAACCATATTCACACGGTCTAAGTTGCTTTACGTGAGGAGGAAAAAAAAAAAAAAAAGAATTTCTTTGAGACAGTGGTCCTGGCTGATATACATGATAATGCTCACACTCGTCATATCGATTTAATAATTCGGACCTGATGGTGGGATTGAATTTAGAGGTTCGGATGGACAGTTTCAACCACGACGGTCTCACTGATTGAGAAAGACAAAAAAAAAAAACTGCAGACAGATTCGCGTTTTATCGATTTATTTTGGGGTTTTTTCTAGACCGGCGGCGGCTCCTGCGCTAAAAATCGACGAGGCAAAAAAAAAAATCACATCACGCGGCGGTGACATGTGGTGACATGTTTGTCCTTTAATGATCAACACGGAACGACAAGTCGGAACATAAAAACAAAACAAAAAAAAAACTCCATTTCTTCACAGTATTGCATTTCGCACAGTGTTTATACAGACTACAGAGTTGTTGTTTTTTTTCCCGAGTGAAGGCACAAAACTAGTGATGACCTCTGCAAAACGAAAACCCCCTACGGACGAACGCGATGGACCCAAGGATACCAAACTCGGCCGTTTTTTTTTTTTACACAACATAAAACTAATTTAATTTCTACCGACTCACGCCAATAAAAAAGGTAGTAGGTGTCGTTAGCAAACTAACATTAACTCCAGTTATAATACTTCGGTTACGGTATGCTTTATTTTTCACACTTCCGAGCTATTTTTTCTTCTTCTTTCTTTTCGGTTTCAGAACTTTTGCACAGCCCCCTCCACCCACCCAAAAAAAAAGAGGAAAAAAAAAGAAAATAAGTATTAAAAAGTAATTTTTCGGACATTTTTTTTTTCCAAACCTGTGCATGAACCCTGTTGATTGTCCAGTAAAAACGAAGCTCCCGTGGATCCGCCGGCTTCAGTGCTCTGGGTCGGTTTAGTGCAACTTTCCTTCGAATGCCATTAAAATAGACCTCGCTCTGCTTCACAAGTACACACAGAAGTACAAGATTACAGTATTTATAAGTTACTTTCCGTTTTTTTTTTTTTTTTTTGCTACATATGAAGCATGCTTTCACAGTAACACAATAACTACATGTGTAGTAGTAGTAGTAGTAACAGGGCCGCCTCATGCATCCTCCACCGCCTTCTGGTGCCACCGGAAAACGCGCAACAGGAAGCAGGGTTGCCAGAGACACACCTGAGGGCGCTTAGCACACTCTTGCACACACGTATGCGCGCTCCGAAGCCACGAGTATCGAAGCGCTCTCGGCGGGGCTCCTGCAGAAGCGCCGACGCTGAATCTAAAGACCTCGACGGGCCTTCTGAGTTGATATGGCGCGCTTCAATATCGGCTCCGCGGTCACGGCAGTGAGAGTATCGTGGAAAACCGGTCTGGATGTTATGACCTAAGTTCACTGTATTATCATATGCTAAAGATATATATGCTAATCGGCTATAAGACTAAAACCACTTTATGTTTGCCGCAGGATATAATGCGACAGCCCGTCAATAAGATTTGATGTCGATATCTTTATTGAATCTGGTTGAGAGAGGTGCTGATATATGTTAATGGTTGTTATTGGGGCTGTGGCTTGTGAAGCTGCTCAACTGTATTGGGTTATACTGGGAGGTGTCCCTAATATTTTGGTCATCCCACTCATGTGCATTAGGGTCATGTGCGTTATGCTCGATCGGTGTATTTATCTACATGTAGCCAATAGATATTGAAAGGGAAATGCAACGTGGAAGTAGCAAAGTTGCTTGTTTACGAACAAAACTAAGAGCTCAAACTTGTACTTACTTGTCACAGTCGCGTCACCAAAATCGGAACTTAAAATTATTACATTCAATTGTATTTATCAGCAAGAAGTGTTTTGTCCCATTTTTGTCGTATCGTCTAATGACAAAGTGGCGCTCAGCTCGGTGACGTCTCACCGTTCACCGCCCGCACAAGAGAATCGGTCACATAAACCTGCAAATTATATTCAACTGCGAAGTCGATCACGCCTGATGGCTATTACCATGTTTCAAACCCTACTTTAGCTTATTTTGACTGGAGGAAGTGGAGACGTTGATTACGCGGCGCTACGCACGCCCTGCGACCAGCTGTAGCGGTTAGCTTTAGCTTGGCAGCGTCAGCGTCCGGGTCTCCACACAAAGACGCCCGTATAATTTCCAAAAGGCCGTTTCAGCCGCCTGTCTAGCCGGGAAAGGTTTCACGCTGTGTTTCCAGATGATTCCGTATCATTCATGACCGGCATTGTGGTTGCTAGGAGACCTGCGTATTACTACTAAAATTCATAAAGCGTCAATTGAAAGCGGAGCTTTTAAGCTGTTGATTCGTCCAAGTGGCGGAGCAGCAGCTGGAACACTTGAATCGTGTGTGTGTGTGTGTGTTTGTGTGTGCTAAAACCCTCAGGTTTGATCACATGCGGATCTCTGGGATTCTTTGGAGGGGGGCCGGGGTTTGTCCTGATTGGTCGGGATCAGGTTTCCATGTGGTCAGAAGCAGCGGAGGATAAACCTGCCAGACGTTTTTTTTTTTTTTTTTTTACTCTGTCTAAAGTGCCCATTAACATCGCGCCCATCATTTTCATATAACTCTCCCCAGGCCATGAAAGCAGGAAAATATCTGACATGTCATGGTTCAGTCTGACCGAGCAGATGTAATTTAGCCTGAAAAAAAAAAACCAAACAAAAAAAAAACAAAAACCCAAAAAACAAAAAAGTGGCAACATCCAGTAAATTGGGAAACAAAGTCCGATTGACGCAATTGCTGGTTAAGTCTTTTTCTTTTTTCCTTTTTAAATTGGTGCCTTGCAAGCTCCAATTTAAAAGGAGCTGGAGAGGCCGCTTGAAATGAATTCTCGGCAGAGGCAAATGCACAAACGTTACATGACTCTCGATTTTTGGCAGATCCGAGGACGCCCCCGGCGGATGGGCGCCGCTCCTCCAGGTTCCGGCCGGCGTCGGGCGGCCTGGCGCCTTCGGACGACATAATAATAATAGCTTTTGTATACAAAATATCTATGAACACTGCCAACGGAACCGACGACATCGAAAAGATACATTTCTAAACACCGAACACCGTCTTTTTTTTCGTTTTTTTTTTTTTATAACGTACATTCTTGTCATTGAGTGAGAGGGCGGGAACGGCGTGTAAACAGGTCGTCCTTAACGATGCAGAGAAAGGAAGGATTCCGGCCGCTCGCGGCTCCGTAGGTCACTTTGGACGAAAAAAAAAAAAAGAAAAGCGCTTGGCGGCGACGCCGTTCGTTTGCGATCGGAGAATCTCCACCCGTTTCTGCGTTATTAAGTGCGTTTTTTTTTTTTTAAGCCTTTTTAAGTCTTAAAACACTGCATCTGGTCGGTATGAGCTACTGAGGAACTCAAGGAGTACATTCGTTTTTATGTGCGCTGTCCTCCGGACCTGAGCCGAACCGCCGCCGCCGTTTGAGCTCGGCTCGTTTTTTGTTTTTTTTTGACCAGCGATGTAGCGCGGGCAGCTCTCGAGCGGATGTTTTTTTTTTATTATTTTGTTTTTTGAAGGGCTGGTGCTCATCTATAGTTTTCTTTACATCGATAAATCTCAACAAATACGCCGCGAAAGGACTTCATTTCCTAAAAGTGCTTCAGTTTTTGAAATCGCAACCGACCGGGAGGAAATAGTGCGCCTGCTGGGCTGGACTATTTGCGGCGGCGGATGAATCCACGTGGTTGGATTGTGTGTGTGTGTGTGTGTGTGTGTGTGAGGCCGTCCACACGGAGACGAGTTTAGGTTTAAGTTGTTTTTTTTTTTAACGCTTTTCGTTTCATCCACACCGAACCGGCGTTTTGGGAACCTGAATACGCGCGAATTTTTTGGAAACCGGGTCCCGGAGTGATCACGCCCCCAACGCCACTTCTGTAAAGCGCCGCCGCCGTGGCCCCGCCCCCTCCCTTTTAGCTTGCACG
>CAAKHG010030805.1:87919-111682 GCA_901007715.1 Dactylopterus volitans | reverse complement strand
GTTCCGAGGTTATGTTGTTTGGAGCTCCGAGTTCCGAAGTCTGTAAATGCACCATCCACCTCGGGTCCTAAGAGGAGCTGGTGTCTTTTCCTTGCCTGTCGCGGTAACCAGAGTGATCCTATACAACTGTTAAATGAATGAGCTGGTCACATTAAGCCAGAGAAGAGAATTATTAAGTAAAAAAATCACAGCATTTTTTTTGGACCACCCTGAAATAGGCTGAATGTAAAGCAACAGCACTCTAGGCTGTAGGTGAATGTCTTAATGTTGTTATTTTGATGTATAATGTTATTTCAGTAAGTTAACTGAAATTATAAGATTTAAAGTGTTACCATTGTCCTCCTGGCCTGCAGGCAATCCCTGGTGGGGGTCAGCAATGAAAAAAAAAACAAAAAAAAACCAAGCAATGTAAGTATCATGTTGCCCGTTGACTTCCCCAGATGAGGCAGGCAGATATTCATTTTGTGATGTTGAATAGCGCGTCTGACTGCATTTTGCACTTACCTGAATTAGGTTAAATGTGAAATAACAAGCTTTTTAGGCTGCTATTAATGTTTTTATAAACAACTTTGTTACACACACGCACACTGACACACACAGTATATGCATTTACACAAAACAGTTGGAATCCTACGCTGGCAGCTTAGTCCCCCCCCAGTTCAAACATCCTCTCTGCACCCCTGGTATTAAATATGTAGTCCTGCTCCAATTCAATTGGTCATTTTCTCCCCTACACAGTTTATCTTCTGTGATAACAGGCCAGGAAAAGAACTTGGAAAAACGTTAGCATAAATGACCATAATAAAACCGGTTAAAGATGAATTAATAAATGAAGGGCTTTGTTCTTTCCAACCCATCATTTTAACTGGGCTCTCTACTCTTTTCTCCCTCTCTATCCCAGTCAGTCTCCTCGCTCGCTTTATTCAGGCTCTTCTTTATTAGACCATCATCTGCAGATGAACTTCTCCCCCCAGTTTTTCCCTCAGTTGGAGGTTGGATCCGCACTCATCCCCTCTCAGACCTTCCATCACACATCATTGTTTCACATTCAACAGCTGCGGTGTCGTTTGATGCTGTGTGGTGACACCTCAAACAACACCTCTTTTTTTTTTTTTTATCTACACTGCTATTATTGATCATCCTTATTTATCAGTGATTCTCTCATTGTTATCTGAGAATTCTTTGATTTCTCTATGTCTATTGCACTTCTGTCCGTTCTGGGAGAGGGTTCCTCCTCTGCAGTTCGTCCTGAGGTTTCTCCCTCATTTTCCCTGTTAAAGGGTTTTTAGTGGAGATTTCCTCACTTGACTCGAGGGTCTAAAGGACAGAGGGCGTCGTTCCCTGTGCAGATTGTAAAGCCCACTGAGGCAATGTGATTTGTGATTCTTGGCTGCACAGATTAAACTGATTTGATCTGATTATGATATCCAGTTAAGCTTCAGATGTGATTCATCTAACTCAACAACGCAACATTGTGCTAGAAGGAAATTCAAAGGCGAGGAGCAGATTCAAGGATGTGACACTCAAGGACTTTGGCAGAGACTTGAAGAAAAATAATTGGATACTTTTATTATATTCGGCTGTGCATTTCTGTATTGCAGTCCTCAGCCCTATTTAATTCCTGCTGAGTACATGGCTGATCCCTTACAGCACCCAAATAATCCTCACATAAAAGTTGCCGGCTAAACGAACAGCTAATAATGTAAAAGCAAGTTTCTCCAGATTCCCCCATTTCTCAGTCTGCTGCCTCCCTCTCTGCATGCTCAGAGGAAGTGACACTAACACAGCCACGTCCCTGCTGACAAAACTGTTCATTTCGGTACAGTCTGTGGAAAATAATAAGACATTAAACCCTGGGAGGGCTGGATAGCCTTATGTTCCTTGCAGCCTGTCTTTGAAGAGCGGCTTTGCCTCCTTCTCGCCAAAAGGCGCTTAGGTTTGGGGGTTCCTGCCTCCTGCCACATTTCTGAGGCAGCTGTGTTATTATGGGCGCAGATTACTGAGTGCTGGTGGGCAGAAGACGACCTCAACTGATTATTAGGGAAACAAAGAGCACTGTCTACCTCCTGGAACACTGCTCCAACACGATTAATCCAGAGTCCTTATTAAAGCACACTTTAAGGAGGAACTTCAGCGTTGCATCGAGACAATCAGAAAATAGAATTGCGCAGAGAATGGAGCGTTTTGTGTGTCAGGTTTTGACTCACCTACTTCTGGAGAGAGGAGACGAGACTTCAACATAAGATGTGCTTATGCACATTGGGCTGACCTGCCAGTGGAGGCGGATTAGTAAACATACACAAGCCCATTTCACTGATGTTGCTTTACTCAAAGAAATCTGCTTATATTTGATTTTTTTTCACCCGAACTATAATTTTACTTTGACCTTCCATGGCGCTTTAGGATAACAACAACAACAGAAAGAATCATTCCTTGGCAATGCATAAGGAAAAACAAAGCAAATGTATAGAGCAATGTTATCAGAGCAGCCACAGAGTATAGAAAAAAAAAAGAAAAAGATAAAGAAGGGCAAGAAAAAAGGGCAAAGCCACTTTCATATATCTTGCACTACAACTCAGTACACAATATAACCCATTTAATTTCCAAAATGTAAAATGACATAACTCCATTTTTGAATGAAGTCGTCCATCATCAGCTGCGTGTTAGCGGTCATTAGTTCCATTAAATAAACTTGTTTCAATTTATGATCCCACCGTGTTTTTCCCTGGTGCCTCCTCCTTCTTCAGATTTATGTTTTTTTTTTCTTTTTTTAGCAGTCAGTAAAAGTATCTTTAAAATATATATATATCTGTTTTACACTTACTGTCCTCTTAGGAATGGCTCCCAACAAAATCACCAGTGGCTCTAAGGGAATCTCTAATTGTAAAATATGTTCTATTTCTACTTTAAGACCCCTCCAGCAGCCTTTAATAGAAGGACAGTGCCTAAAAATGTGTAGAAATCTCCAATTTTACCAAACCTTCTCCAGCAAAATTATCGTGATGATGCTCAGATATGTAGAGATAACTGATGGTATATTGAAATGTCTAATCATTCATTTCCAGTTAAATTCTTTCCACATTTGGCTATTGATTCCCGCATGACAGAGTACACAGGGACCTTCCCTGGTATTTGACTTTCGATCCGTTTTTGGTGATCGGAGCACAGGAGACGCGCCACACCTGTGTCCACAACACGTCTCAGAGCTGACCACTTCTTCTTTTCAGGGTTTTCTTGCATCACCTCTGTCGCCTCCACATTTATACTAAAAGATATGCGGTTAGAGATATGCAAGGCAAATATATAAACTGGACAACATGACAGCTCCCCCAAAGTGAAGCCCAAAGCTCTTGGTCAGAACAGGTCATAAATCCAGAAGCCCCCCCATGTAAGCAGATGGGACCAAAATGAAAATGTAAGTGAAAATCCTACATACTTTTCCCTCCAAAGACTATGTCTGGGACTTAAAGTTGTTCTTAAGCTGTTGTTGGTTCGAAATCACCTTTTTCAGAACTGCACATATGGGAGGTGACCATGATTTGCTCAACAGTCAATTGAGCACTTCTGCGATTGAGCATTTCTGGCCTCATTTCTGGCCTCTGCAGTACGGAGTCGATGGGTTGAACACGTCCAAGACCATGTCAGCGGCTGTTCGGAGCGGCTGCGTCACAATCCATATCGGCGGCCCTTTATGCTTGTTTGTACTTGCTTGCTGTCCACTTAAAACCGAGTAAGTGATTGACCGATCGACAGAACTTTTAGCCCGGATGTCTTTTCTCTTTACAAAGCCGCTCTAAAAAAAATAAGCATATTCTCACACTGACTGAGCGGATACGTCTAAATACCGGACTTTTATCTTATACGGTTAACTAAATAATGAGAATGTGGAGCATGTGCGACGTAGTGCTCAGTCTGATTTGTGAATATTAATTTGCACGTGTTCGCTTGCCCGTGCGTGGGTGCTGTCGCTGATGACTTAACACAAATTAAATGTTCTGCACACCGAAAAAAAAGCGGTTATCATAATCATGATTGTGTTTTTTGTTTGTTTGTTTGAGAATATTGCTCTAAATGGGTTGAGGCGTTGCGGTGTCATTTTCGAAAGTGTTTGCGATGTTGGAGCATTGCCCAAAACAAAAGTCATAAACCTGAGACTGACGAGCACGTTCCCCAGGGCGTCACGGCAACCGGCTGAACTTGTCTGTCCCCGGTGTGATTATTTTCTGCCTTGTGCATTTTAAAATTGAAACGGTGTCTTCTCAGTTCACGTGACGACACCCGAGCCTGTGTTAATCTGCGCAGAAATAAATCTCACACCGCTGATCCACACCCAGACATCCCATCATTCTGCTCAAATGAGCTCATGTTCCGGGAAGCTGAGGTCAGGGAGGAGATATCAGGTAAGAGGGGGGACAAACAAACACTCAGAGGCGGGAGCAGCATCAAAACACAAATTGATTCGATGCCCCCCTCATTCAGCACGGGTGGGACTCTTTGTTGGGTCTCTGAATGGTTGCAATTACAGCGTGCCAAACACGGATATTGTTTTCCCTTTCGGATCAAAAATCAGTGCCTCTTTTTGTTCCTGATTTTACTTTCTTTAGTCTATGACACCCACCTCTCGACCCCCGTGGGTCGCCGCAGTGACTAAGCCACATCGCGAGCTCATTTGTTCCGTCACCTGAGCGTGCGGTGATTCTGCACCTAATCAAAACGCCCAAAACGTTTGTTTACTTTCTTTGCTTCATCCAAACTTCAAACTCTTGCAGTACTAATCACCTGTACCACAACAATAAGTCGTCTGGAGCGGTGCAAAGCTTGGGGTTGAGTTTTTGAGTTGCTAATTTGGAAGAAAAAAGTACAATGCAGCCATTCTATGTGATGACAGGTGAGCGTTTATGCCAGAGACATTTACTAACCCGGCTCTTAGGGTAGGAAATTATAATAAGTGAAATAATGAGTGAAACGTAGCACAATAGTGGAAGTTATTTTTAAATTGCAATATTCATCTTGTACCATGGCAGAATAGAAATGTGCAATAATAATATATCAAATCAAATGGTTAGAATATAGCATTTTTCATTCACACACATGCATGCATACATTTGCGAATCGGCATGAAAACTAAGTATTGGAATAACAGATATTGGCACCGAATGAAAAGTTAAAGGTCCCCTAAAACAGGTTTTATGACGTTTTATTGAATAACTGTAAAGGTGTAGTCCATTAGCGGTGGAGGTCTGAAGTTTCCACCTCACATTTTCTTTTCATTTCCTTCTTTTATTTGCATTAATGATGTACAAAACTGCTTCTTAGAGAGCAGATGCTACACAACACAAACTCTGAAGAGCTCGAATCTAACTCCCGTCATCGTGGGAGCAGATGATTCCTAAAGTGGTCATGATTGGTTCCTTGTGTCGTCTATGTAGAGGTCCTGGTCTGCCGGTTCACTGCATTGTTGGGGGCCATCAGGGCCAGCAAGGCCTTCTCTGCTGGCCTAAACACCATCAGAATCAGTGATTTCTATTGTAATATATTTTTACCATGAATATTCATAAAATAATTTCAAATAGTCTGTTCTCTTCCTTTTTTTAGCTTTTCTCTTGGCTGTGCTGCTTCCACTCCTGAATATTTATATTGCTTTAACCAATCAGTTTGTAATTTGGCGACACCAAGGCCACTTAGCAGGCGTGCAATTATGTCTGCATTTTCACCTCCTTTGATTGGATGGTCAAAGAGCGCGCTAGGGAGCTGGCAAACTGCCCCTGTAGTGACTTGCACGTGCGAAAAATATATTTGTCTTGATTTAATAGCCATTCCGTTCACCCACATTGGGCGAGGAGGAGAAATTGATTTGGCTGCAGATGTACTTACAAAGCCACTTTCAAGACAGACTTTTCAAGAAAAGCTGGACTTGGATAAGGAAGGCGCAACCACAACCACAACCGGGAAAAGGATTCGTCCACCACCTTCAATGCAGTAACCAGGAGCGGTGCCCTCGGCTCACAGGCCATGAGGAGCACCGCTTGTTGTATCGCTGGGAATGCTTGTTTTTTTGCAACTGATCTACATGGTGTTTGGAGCCACACTGGTTGTCCCTGCGTCCGCTGCTTTTGGCGAGCGGACATTCTCAGCCCTGAGGCGAATTAAAACGTCGGCCGGAAGCACGACAGCGTGGCTCGACTTTCAGCATTCGCCTCGATGGCGATGGAAGGGGACTTATAGTTGGAACTGAAAGGCACGGATAATCTGTACAACAGAGTAATTGAACTCCTCTTAAGGAAAGAAAGGAGGATGGATTATATGTGCAAGTAATGAGGAGTTTTGGTAAAATGCTTTTTATTGTCTTTTTAAAAAAAAATAATGTCATTTTATCTTGACTTGTTGAATTTGGGTTTCTTGCTGTAATAATGACATTAATTCTGTCTTCGTGAGCTATCTGTGATGCAATGACGCATTTAGCTGTATTGTTGCATAATACTGATGGTTTCTATAGCTGTAATAATTATATTAAGAGGTGGATTAATTCAGGCAGGACGCCACTGAAGGCCTAGGTGTGAAATGCACGGCTCGCCACTAGTTCACTGTGGATCCAAAGCACCTGATTTTGTACATGATACCATCTTGCGGCACCTAAAAACATCATATGGACATGATAGCAAAGTTTATAAACTTGTTTTTTTTTTTTTGCACAGCAGTGGAACATCATTTTGACTGGAAAATGAGATGACTAATTTCATGGCAAGTTGCCTCATTCAAGGTGGCAGAACAGCCGAAATAATACGATCCCCTATTCATCCATTTATTTATGAAACCGCGGTTGCACTCGACCAAAAAATGCCTCCATTTAAAAGTCAAATAATAAAGAGCTCACTCACAGCTGCGCTTGTCCACACACGTTGGTAACCATGTCATCTCATCCAGCTCCCCGCACACTTCTAAAACCTTTAACCACACACTGGTGCAAGCGGCGGTGGAGATTCAGTCATTTCAAAATGGGGCCGCTGGAACGAGCAGCGGCGGCGTCGCCTGAACCTCAGAGGAACCAAAGTGGTGGTGACAAACATATTTCCTTAAAACACCAGGAGCCTCATGATTAGGGTGTTTGCAGCGCCACCAAACACAATGACTTGGTAATGGAATTCCGAAGAAAAGGTGTAGATCTTCCGCTGAAACTGATGTCCGAACAGCTGCACCGTACAAAGAACGTTTCCTGTGCAAAGAACTCCAGCTGCAAACGTCCTTTTGTCAGTGTAAATCGTGAATGCACTTGAAAGAACTTCGGACGCATTTCTATGTACCAGTTTACTGTATAAAGACACAGTAAGATGCGCTCAGATCTCCATCCCTGAATGTGAGAAGGCGGACTTCGCTGCCTTCAAGCGCAGATTAGAATGTCTTCATTTCAATTACCCCACTTATTTACAAGGGTCTCCTGTGGCGTTTACTTCAAATTATCATGTTAGACGCTCCGATCGTCCGCGGCATTAAAAAACAAGCAGCGAAAGAGCTTTTAAGCTTAAAGCCCAACGGCACCTGAATAATTTACCTGTTAACAACGTTCAAGCATTCTTACGGTGACGTGGCCCCGCTCTTGCTCTCTTGCTGTCACTGTTAATGGTGTACGCGGTGATCGCCTGGAGTCCGCTGTGGTGGTGTTTTTCATGAATGCATTTAGGTCGTCTTTGTTTGCTTTGGTTGCCCGTGCAATGAATTGTCCGAGGTGTTCAATCATTTGCTGATATGCGTTGACCGGGAGCCACCTTGAAATGGCGCATCTCAAGGGATTTGTCGAAATGTGGATTCGAATCACATGCGACTTTGACAGGATGGCATTAACTCGGATATGCATGAGTGCAGATGCGCAACAAGGCGACGTACAGTACGTTTCAGATCTGATTCCAGTAATGCTTTGAAGACAATTAAAAAACAAAAAAAGGAAAAGAAATACATAAAAACACTGAGTGCTCCTTTTGTCCTTCAGGTCCCAACTTTTCAAATTGACCCTTTCTTCTTCTTCTTCTTTGTCTCAGAGAACAGATCAAACGCAGCATTGATCCGCCGCCTTCGTTCGCTGCCAGACGTGAAAAGGGGCTCTCTGCCAAACGGCCTGCGAGAGCATGCAGCTGTAACAGAGGCCGTGGCGGGATTTTGAAGACCAGTTCCCCGAGTAGGTCGGTGGAAGCAGTTAGACACAATCTTCGCCCTCATCACAGGTGGAATGCAATTGATCTCAGCTGCCTCACTTCATTATGGCATGAACACACCGAGTCACTCGAATTATCCAGCCAGCTGCATGTTCTCATCTCTCCGTGTTCACTGAATTCTTCCGGTAACACTAGAAGACCTGGAGATTTTTTTTTTTTTTTTTTTTGTCTTTCCAGCAGAGACGTAGATGATTGAGTGGAACAGTGGCCTCAATTTCCATAAAAAGTGATTGCAGACCTTTAATTATGGAGTTTGCGGTGTGTTGACCTATAAAGCCATTATGAGAACATTGACTGGGAAAAAGCTGATAGCATTTACATGACTTGGGATTGATATTCATGACAGCAGGTGCTGCCAACGGACTCCTCTGGACTCCATCACTCCTCTGGGCCTCGCTGACAGCAGCTCAATTAAACACCTCATCTCAATGACATCCAGGACATGTTTGGATGAAACGCCAGTATGCGCGCATCACCTGGACGCAGTGTGATTATGCTGATCCCCATACACACCGCGGGTAATGCCATTCTTGTTCGTTTGTGCTCAGCCTTATTGAAAAACATGATCCATCCATCCATAGAATATTTTAAGCCCCCCTTTGAGGGCCTCGCAGAAAATAGCACGTGTGTGTGTGTGTGTTTCATTGTAAATCCTACAAGCTCTTGTGTAATACTCATTGGCAGGTCTATTTGTGTTCAGATCAACTCGTCATCTGTTGCATTGTCGCTGCAGAGCATCATCCATCAAGCCCCGCTGTTACTAACAAGCTTAACGATGAATCAAAATAGACAGATTTTCCTCATTGCCCCACAGCTGAGTCGGAAATCTGTGATTAACATGTTGTGACAATGAGACACACACTCTCGCGCGCGCGCGCACACGCGCACGCACGCACACACAGCAACACACAGATGAAAGTTTACGATATACTGTAGAATTTCTGTCACCGTGGCCCCCAGGAGAAGTTTGGAAGTGCTGACGTTGATTAGCGCAGCTTTGAGTGACCAAGCCTTTGTCATGCGTTTGCCACGATGAATCAAGTTCAACAGCTGCAGCCACTGGAGGGCCGTCGCCACAGGAAGATTTGCCGCCCATGAGGTTGATTTGCATATCAAACCGAGTGCCACAACCTCCTCATTCGCTGTGAAAAATATGTCTGCACCTGCAAAGAAATCATCAGCAGGACCATCGCGTCCCCTCCTCATTTATTTATAGCTCATAGGCAGAACCCCTAATGACAGTGGGGATGGTGTTGGCTTATTAGTTCGCGTTACCACCCAAACAAGCTCTCTCAGCAGTTGTCTTTATTATCACATTAATTTGCCATTAGCATACAGAAGGGTTACATTTGTTTTCTTTAAAGTGCCTCCGTCGCCGTGGCGCTTTAAATTATTTAGCGATGGAAAAGCATTGATACTCCATGAGAGATTGTGTTGTGTCCAACTGCGCCTCATGAATAATTAACCAAGAGGATAAAATGCACTGCGCAGATAAATCTGAGCCGTTTAATCAATGTTTTTCTCTGTTAAACATATTGAGCGTGGACCCGTGTTTGGATAAAGAAAGCATTGATCATTTATTAGAGTTGATTTTGCCATTTTCCGTCCCAGCTTTCTTCCGTTTACGTGTACATTTCTGTTGCGCTCAACTGTGTGTTTTTAATCTTACGACTACATCCTCTTTTAAAGCAGGGGTGGGCAGTTGTTCGCTCCAGGGAGGCTGGGCTGACTTACGTAAAGTAATCAAAGAGCCACGCATAGGAAAATTCAAATTGATACATCAAACACAGTGTGAGCTTTCATCTATTTAGACATGACAGGATTCTTGGCGTGGGGCTATTAGCACCCCAAATGACCGTCTTCCTAAAAACCAGAACCTCTCATTGACTCATCGTACAGAACAAGCTGGTGATTCGCCTTGAGATTAATTCTTTTTAATGTATATATATATATACATTTTCTGTGCTGAGGACGTTGACAACCGGACAGAGACGGTTTGGGGTTAAATCCAACCCTGGTGTTTGCCCCCTGTGTGAATCAGGAGGGGGATGATATGATATGATATGATATATTGATAATGCTTATGCCTGTTACATACTGCTCTCTTCCAAGAACTACTTTACATTCAATTTTCACTTAATATAGATTCTATTGATTTGTTCATATATTTGAATTGTTTAGATATCATTGATACTGTTCCTATTTGGTACATTTCTATTTTGTAATACTTATTATATTCTTTGTTGTATCTTGGTACTTCCTTCCTGTATCTTTATATTTATACTGACATTGAGCAACTGTGACCACACAGTTTCCTCTCGGATTAATAAAGTATTTCTGGCTAAAAGCTGCTAAACACCGAGGCAAAGATTCACCTTACATGAAGGCAGCCACCTTCCAGTGGTTCTTTGCTTCCATGTTGTGCCTTAAAACAGATAAATGCACACCTAGATGCCGATTATCCCGCTCATTTGCCATCAATGTGGAATAAAAACATTTGCAAATTTGTGATGATCATGTAGCAAGACAAAAGGTGATTTTTTTTTTTTTAATTTATTTATTTTTTTAGCTTGCTGTTCCCTTCTCTGCCCGTCGCTGCAAAGCAAAGCTGGATGTTGAACCATGTCTTTCTCACCAGGCCCACAGGTGTAGCGGTAAGAGCCAAATTTCTCAGAATTTCCAGGTCGGCCGAAGATGATAGACACTGCTTTTTCGACTTGTCCCGTAGCGATTCAGCATGGCTGGAAAGACAGCGTTGCTCGACTTTAACTCTGTATCACTTAGTACATAGTGTGAAATGTGCTGCATGGTGGTGATAAACGCTCTCACGCTCATTAAACTTGCCACACTGCAGTCGTCGTCAGCTCTAGTGGACTGAACCGAGGTGTAAAATTTACGCAAGATGTCATGATTGATGACTGCAGAGCTCTGTCTCCAAATCAGTGTTGTTTTGTTATGTTTTTGGAGAGTGAGCCGCAATAATCAAACTTCCCTATTTTCTTTTTCTGTATTAATTTCATCCTTTTCTTCATCTACCAGTTTAAGTTCTTCAGCTGTAATTTCCTCATGCTGCTTTTCTCCGGCTTTCTTTCATTATTTGTGTCTCCTTCCGATATATTTCATTCTTCAAAACTGTTGCATTCCCCAACAAGCCTTTTTATCATTAACCTGGACAGCTGTGCTAATTCATTTATGGTAGGGGATTGGTTGAAAATCAATTCACAGAGACCAAATTTGGACCAGACAACATGTACATTAAACGCCCCCATACAATCAGGAGAGAGCATCCACCCAGACCACAGTATTAAAAGTTTACCTCACACTGTAACAGATAGGTCAGATTGTTAGCGACCAAAACAGAAGAACCGAGGAAGGTGTTAAAAGCTTTTCTGGGTAATGTTTTATTTTTTTTATTTTTTTATTGCTGTTTATTCCCCAGCTGTCTCCCAGAATGATGAAAGAACCACATACAGTAGCATCATTTGTCTCACGCATATCTCGAACATTAGCCCCTAAATAACGTTCCCACATCCCAGGTCGATATCCTTCTTCTACTGTTGGCACTGGAGGGAATTACCACGTCAATTGGGTTTGATGTCTTGAGAATGCAGGTGTAGGAGTGAGGTCGTATGCATTAACAAGGCTGGTGGGCAAACGAAGGGTCAAGGCAGTATTAGCTGCAGCAGATGCAAAGAAATAATCGACTCCTCTGAAAACCTGCAGCAGGAAACTATTTGTTATTAGCCTGTTAATCAGGATTGCCCATGAGGAGTAGATGCAATCTTCAATAACAGGAAACACACTAGACCCCAGATCCAATGTTGAAGAGACTGAGGGAGTTATCTATTCCACAATAACCCACCATGGTAGACAGTGTTGTCTTTACGCCCTGGTTTAACTCAATTAAAGAGGGGAGTCAACCAAGATCTGGTTCAACTCAATATCGCTGTATAATTAGATTGGCATGAATCATTTTAATGCCTTATTCGTCTGTGGGTTTATTAAATTACCTTGATTAATAGTTAAGTTAAGAACTTAATTAAGGGATAAGGTCAGGCAAGTTCAGACGCAGTTCAATTTAATAGGATGGAAAATCAGTTCATTTCCCGAGCCTTAATTATTATTTTTTTCCCCATCTCCACATGCTTTGAAAATAAACATATTTGAATGCTCAATGGTTATAATTATCACATACATGATGGCGAGTAAATCTGAACCGAGTTAATCAGAGGTTTATAAACAGAATACCAAAGGGATCAGAGATCTATTTGCTTTTATTGAGCTTCATTAGCCACAGCGTCCCAGCAGATGCATTAGAGGCAATTTCACACCCCGGTTCACACGTATTTACATCTGCACACAGTTTGACACAGCTGCAAAGTTCAAAATTGAATTCAAAATAAAACAGCATTCATAAGTGACCATTTGTGCTCACTGCACTCCTGCAGCCGCCTGCGCTGATCGCTCTGTCCTTCTTCTCACTCACACGCACACCGTTAAGCCCACATCATTACGGGCTGTAAACACTGAGGGATCACAATCCGAGCGGTGGGTGGGAGCGGCGAGACTTTGCAGTCACAGGTGGTTTCACTCGGGGACATTTATCGCATGAGACAACCTGACCCGAGGGACCAGAATGTCAGCCGACCTGAGAAAAACAAGCCCAGTGGTCGTTATGCGGGTATCTTAGTTTGTGTGGCGGCGGCGGCGGCGGCGGCGGCGGCGGCGCTACAGTCAGATCAAGGGGATGGCGGTGTGCAAACAGCGCAACCAATAAACAGGGGATGTGAAGCTGGGGACGGGGCTCGTAAGGCTCCGCCGCACGCTGGTGTAGCGAGCATCACCCATGAACTCGCCTCTTTAAAATTGATGGGCTGCAACGATTCTTTAGTCACCTGGAGGCAATGTGGCTGTTAAGTCTGCAAACGCGACCGTGCATACGTGTAAATAGACGCGCACGCACATACACTGCACATAGCACAGCATGCACACAACAGGCGCGTGCCTTTAAAAATATTCCCTCACACACATTTCAGCAGCCCGCATACAAACAAAACGAGGCGCACGCAAATGCGCGCGCGCGCGTGTGCGTAAACACTCTTGAGACTCAGGAAGAAGGAGAAGAATCATCCGAGCACAGAGACAAGTTGCATTTATCTTCTGCATGCCAGGCAGCTGAGTGTGTGTGTGGGTGTGTTAGTGGATGAGCACACACGGCTGAGGATGCAGCTGGGAGCATGAGTTCTGACCGAGAGGAGTATGACATGGTCTGTCAGAAAGCCGTGACCCTTATTGTTGACCTTTGCCTGCACAACAGCACACTGTTGGATCAGGGCACCTGTGAGGATTTCCTCTTCCTGTTGACCGGCCAGAGCTCCAACCAGAAAGATCTAGGTAAGGACTATTATTAACTCCTGATTTATACTGTGTGTAAGGCAGTGGCTGTCCATGCTCAGTATCTTGAAAGGGTTTGTAATGCAGCGCTTTGACTGTACATGTGTTTCAACGGTAGCAACAATCTTTAAATTTAACATTCTTTTTTTTTTTTTCTCTCTCTCTCTCTCATTTACTACTTGTATGGTCACAGATGGCTTGCTCGACCGAGCGGTCTAAGCCATTGATATGTCCCTTAATGAGTTTTTGGGACCTTGGGGCAACAGGCAGCAATAGGTGTATTAAACAAACTCACATTGACTCCCCAGTTTGCTCCAGAGAATAGAGTGTCTATGCCGTTAATAGATCAGCCTTAAGGCTGACTAATGCCAGCTGATGCTGTCCCAACCGCTCAAGCTTACAATGAAAAAGAGGCACAAAACCTTTTCAGAAATGCATGTTTCATTGTCTGGGTGAATAAAACACATGAACACGTGCGCAACAGCAGCGGCGAGGTGTGTTTAATCTGCTCAGCAAAGTCCCAACATCCTGAGTCGGATTTTTGATTTATTCATGAGAGATGATTTACACATCTGTTGCAGCCTGGTACATCTGTTGCTCTGGCGCCTGCAGAGGGCTTCCCCTCGAAAAGGAATAACCGCTCTTTATCAATGCATTGTTAATAGAGCACCTCAGTCATAAGCTCCGGAAGACTTTGTGTGTTTCGGGTCTTTGATTTTTGAATTACTTTTCAGAACATGCCCCCTCACTCAATATTGGTGGACTAGTCTTCTACAGCAGAGTAAACTTGTGGTGTACATCACAGATGAATGCAAGTACTGTGGCACTGAGGACATCGAATGGCAGGCTTCACTCGGCACTGACCGCACTCTCAGTGTCAAGATATTTAGCTATACGTTGCGCAATTTGAAGACAGACATTTTAGGTTCTTGACTTGTGATTTCATCAAATCCCTGGCTCGCTACTGCTTAAATATACATGTCGGTCTGTGGAATCTGCCGTCCTCCGTGTGACAGAAAATGGCTCTTCAGCTCTGTCAGCAGGTGCACAGGAAAAAGAAAATACAGTTTGTGGCTGCTTATTTTCTTGAGGAGCGGGTCGCTGTTGTCCACAGAGTGCATGTCACACCAATCCTGACCGAATCCACTGTCGCCTCACATCATCCTCAGCGGAGGAATTGAACATACATCACAGCGCCGCCGGCATCCACAACTGAGCTGTAGGGACATTAACTGCCATTGCATGTTATGTAGTTACTGATGTAAATGATTTCTGCCACATCGAAGCCACAGACAAGCTGCCTCTTATAAGTATGTGTAGGTTGGGGGTCTGGAGAAATGTCTCTATATGTGCATTTTCTGTGCTACGATGCCAAGATCCTGCGGAGAGCAATATGTGTCCTCTAATGTCGCATGAGGGTGGAGCTGAAATAAAGACATTAATAGATTTTCTAAAGATAAGTTGTGAGCTGAAGCCACAGTTTATTCCTTTCCCCCTTGTGTCACATTACATTACTGTCAAATGTCACAGTCGCTCTAATATCAAACCCTTCCATGACAACACCAAAACAAAATGCTTTGAATGCTTTGTTTTGAATGAGGTGATTTAGACACTCTGCATTTAAATCAATGTAAACAGAGCACTTTGCTAAAACTTCCATCCCAAATATATACAGTTGCACATCTTTAAATGTAATTTATATATTTTTTGTTTTTTTTAAAACTTCTTTTGAGGCTTTAAAAATATACATATCTTTGCTGAAAAAAGTGGTCCAAAACTAGATTTCAGAGGGACTTTAAAGCGTGCTCACCTTAACATGCACATATAAGATGTGTAAAGTTCATTTTTCTTTGTATTTCATCTAAGCTTAAAGGGTGATTCAATAAGTGCTTTCATTCGGCCAAATGTCTCCTCTGTGACAGAGCAAAAGACCCCATTAGGTTTGAACATACTGCTCTATGAATACTTCTGCAGCAATAAGCCTCACAGCAGCAGAGTCATTTTACTGGAGAACACCCCCCCCCACCCCCCACCCCCTCCGCCTCACTCTCAAATCGATTATGAAAAAATAAGAACGACTAATTAGAGAGCCTGGGACCTCAGTTCCCCCATATCGACGAGCCGAGAGATAATAACCCATCGTATTTATCGACCGGCTTGCTGGATCTTGGGCCGGCTGATTGTGTTCCAATCAAGGCCGAGAGTGTGACGTTGCCCGGCTCACCTGCGGTGCATGTGAAAGGCATCGCGCCTTTTTTACATCCCTCTTTTAGGGAGACAAATGAAAGCTGCGATCAGCGCTCCCACGCTGAGTGAACGTTTCCCCGCTGATCACCTGCTAACCTGAGATATTGATATTTACCTCACAGAGTTGAAGCGGGTAACAAAACACATCCCTTAAGCCTGCGCCGCCCCTGCATGTCAGGGTGCACTTATAGTAAACCCACCCTCCCCCTTTCCTTAACACAAACCCTCACGCGCATTGCAAATTCCACCTTCATTATCGGCTCCAGCTCCAGGTGTGTGGGCTCGAGGCTTATTTTTGATCAGGTTATTTCTCGCATGCCCATCTCATCTTGAGGTTTATTAAGCAAGGCCTTGGCTGGCAGAGGACATTAGCATCTGCAGATCATTCGTTTAGTACCCATTGGTCTGCTCCTCTGTCCGTAGCATTTGCACGGACGGGTGGTGCATTGCAGGTTGCATCTAAAACAGCAAAACAAAAGAACATCAAATTAACTGCACTGTGGAGATTAGAACCCCGGCCGAACCAGAGCGCTTTTCAATAATTCATACCCACTGTCTACTGTCTCTGTGTTTTATTGATACAACATTTCACTGTAGACCACTAAAGAGCACTGCAGACACCGTCTGTTCCTGCTGGGGGAGATAACACACCGAAAAATGTCTGTCTCAGCTACCATGGAAAGATCACTCCTCAAAGGCCGGTGCCATGTTCGCTGTGATCATTGGAATAATGTCGTAAGCAAAGCAGGCAGAGAAATTGATCCCCACATTAAGAGGGTTTATAGCCACGCCGGTTCACGATTCTTTAATGCTTATTTGCACGTTAACACAGATGTAGGATTATCTAAGTGTGTTTTGATGGTGCCCGGGGTCAAAATCAAACAGCTACACCAGAGTAGGGCCAGTGAGCAGTGGGAGGCGGAAGTAATGACCAGCCAAGTGGAACACATTTTTCATTAAAATTAATGCGCTAAAGACAAAAGTCAAACAGCGGCTTGAATACCAATCAGCTGCTATGTGAGCTGCATCATCAATGTGGGTCTTTGAATGCAACCCCGGCGTTTCCTGACCGCACGTTTTAATTTTGAGGCACAGTGGTGGCTAGGATGTCCCCCGGAGGTGCTAACGTCTCGAGATGTTATCTGCTCAGCTGAACAGCTGCGGTACCGTCATGAATGCGGATCCATCCCCATGAATAAGTGATAAAAAGCCTTCTTCCTGGACAGAATAGACAAATAAGCTCCAAAGGACGAGAATAAACTCAGCGTGTCGTATGCAACCTTTTGCAAGTGTTTCGCAGGAGAGTGCTCCGCGCGCGGTTGTGTCCTACATTAGCTGACAAAACTATCTGGAAGGTGAATAATGCAAAAACCTGCGCTATGTTAACCAGGCCAGTGCACTAGCCAAGGCCTCTGCTGGGTTATTGAGCGGTAACATTGGTTTATTGATTAAGCAAGCACTGCAGTCAGTCCTTCACAGGACCGGGAGATGCAACAAAGATTGCCCTTTTTGGGGCCTTGCTCACTGCGGCAGAACATTACAGACTTACAACACTCGCGTGTTAATGTGGCAGTCTTTTGGCGCGTCCTTAGCTACAGTTGCTGAGCCTAAAAAAGGTTGCATTTACACACTGACATAGCCTGCCTCCGGAGGTGCGATAACGTGAGCGTGCTTCAGTGTCGCCCAGGCTTAGACGATGGTCATCGGCTTAAACCCTAAACGTTTGCATAAACAAGCCAATTACTGAGCAATCAGAGGTCGTCTCTAGCCTGTTGTCCTTTGATATTGAAAGTTATTATTGTGAGAAATTCCAGCTTGAGTGGTTATTGGTCAATCACAGCTGCGCCGTTGTCTTTAAGCAGCATGCAGGGTGATCGGGTCAAATGATGTCAGGGCGAAGAAGTCGGAACTACTTTTCCGCAATCAAACAGAAAAAAATATGTAAATTAGAACACCTTCAGTGCAATTTTTTTTTTTCATTGCAAATTTGGACCTCACAGTTTCTGACCAGGCACACTGAGGAGATTACATTGAGTGTCTTTGGTATTTTGCAAGCATACTCACTGACATGGCTTATTGATATCGGTAATGCTGAGGTTTGACCCCTTGGCCCCGCCACGAGCCCAACCCCTTGTTTCTGATTGTCTCGGGAGGGAGTGGCAAGCGGTCGTTGTCTGAAACCTCCTCGATGGCATTCGCGTAAAGCAGACACGACTGGACACTGTCAGCATGCCGCGCTGAGCTGTGCCCCGGAGAAAACTGACACTGGATATATTATAGCTGTCTTTACTGGTTTTAAGACGCTATTGTCCTTCCACAACCCTTTACACAAGCGTGCAGGTCCTTATCTCTCTGACCTTTATCAAACACACATCCTGTCAAGGTCACTTACTGTAGATCCGCTGACTGGGGCTTGTGTTTTTTACAGTTGTAGCTCCCAAACTCCAAAACACATCCATATTTGTCAGTATTAGGGCTCCATCTTTTTATGTTTGTCTTTAAGTGTCTTTTTTTTTTTTTTTGCTATGGTGTTTATGGATTTTCATGATTTGACTGTACAGCACTTACAGTAGAATAGAATAGAATTCCACTTTATTGTCATTGCATATGTCGCAAGTACAAAGCAATGAAATGCAGTTTGGATATTACAATGTACAAGTACATACAGGCTTTAACTGTACTGAATGTACAGGCTATGAACAGGGGTAATAATATGAAATGTACAGGATATGGAGTTAGGGGGGTTATAAATAGGGAGTTATAAATATGAATAACTACAATTATTGTGTACAATATGATTATTTATACAGTATTTACAGCAGTGCAGTTGGGATATAAAGTGGAAGTAGTTTTGTGTGTGTGGTTTTGAGTGGTTATGAGTGTGTGTGTGTGTGTGTGTGTGTAAGTAAGGTAGCTTGATGTTTTTAATGTGTGTTTAAATAAATTTTTATATTGACTTACATTTGCTGTTAAAGAAAACGCTTACATTTGCGACTTGCTTTGGTCAACTTGCCATCTTACCTGTGCTGCAACTGACTTGCAAGACATTCTGCTGAATTCCTCTTGACCCTTGGTTTGACGCGTGCTTTTGAATAATGTCTGTAGGGCCATGTGGCCTTTACACCTCCCCCCTACACCTCAATCCCAGCAAGAATTGGGTCACTATACCTCTAGACATGGACGTGCAAAATGGAGAGGAAAACAAAGGAATATCTGTGAAGGCAAAGAATCTGTCTGTCTGTCTGTCTATGGCATATGTAAACTTGGGGAGTGCGTCGCTGGGGACTCCGGTGAGTGCAGTGTCCAAATCTGGTGCGATTCGGAAACACGACCCGTTCGGTATGAGTTAATTTTGAATAAATTTCGAATTAACCGGTGAATGGCC
The DNA here is from genome assembly GCA_901007715.1 of Dactylopterus volitans. NCBI lineage: Eukaryota > Metazoa > Chordata > Actinopteri > Syngnathiformes > Dactylopteridae > Dactylopterus > Dactylopterus volitans. The sequence goes on along the minus strand of CAAKHG010030805.1, from coordinate 92,449 downwards.
GCGACCCCCCCCTCCCCCCCGCTCTCCTCCCCAATGGCAGCCAAGCACCGTCAAACTAAACGCACAGGAAATTGCCACTCGGGAGGCTAAAAATTGCACACGAAAGGACGGCAGTGTTGGAAATGAATGAATGTCAAATTAACTGATGAACTGCTCTGCTCTGTAGCAGCGGCGGGGGATGGGATGAGAACGGTGCGTCACCGCCCCGCCGGCGCCGTTTACCCCGAAATCAGGCTGCAGCTAAAACATCTCACTAACAATCACCTAAACTGTTTTGGACAGCTGCTTCGTAGCTCTCTAAAAACTCTGCAAATCTGACATGGCTTATTTGGGTAGGAATTGTCCCTGTCAGTTTGAAATTCATCCCCTCATCTGCAGTCACAGCGGCGTCGCTGCTCCGTCTGCTAGCTCCACTGTTTACCGTCTGCCTCCTTCCCGTTCATACGATTCTTGAGCAGCTTTTTCGTTTACGGCAAATCACAAGCTAGCTTCACGACCGCGTGTCTATCTTCACACGTTTACCCATACAGCTACTGGGACGGCCATTTTGCTGGAGGCCCGGTGATGTGCGGCGTCGAGTGTTTCAACGTTTTGAGCCGGCGCTAATCTAGTTCAGCGCAAATAATGAAGGCTGCAGATAGTTACTGATAGTCTGCCATCAATGAAGCTTTATCTCTTGAATCCAACACAAAGTTGGGCACCAGATAAGAAGATCTCATAGAACCCGGTGAGCTTAAATGCACTAATGTGCATCACTTAAATATAACCAATCAAACTTGAAAGCCACGCCGCCAGAGACGCATTAGCTCAAAGGAAACCACAACCCAGCAATGCAGCTTGATTGTCTTCTTATGTTCAGAATCTCAAACGCATGCAGTCACATATTTAACAACAACAACAAAAAAAAGAGCTTGTTCATTAAATGTTTATCAAATCAAATTCAAAAGTACTGAGGGAGAAAATAGATTTTAAAAAAATGAAGTCGCTCCAAGTTGCAGTCATTTGCAGATTAAGAGTGATATTATGTATGCAAAGAAGTGTTCATGGGGCAGTGTGTATGCTCTTCAAAGTGATGGAAGTTCAGGGGACGTGCGAGAGAATGAGCGCTGCCTGCGTACAGTAGATGGGGACAGGTCTTCAGGGGGATTTTGTTTAAAAGTCCTTTATTTCATTTCAGTTCAGACAGTTGAGTTGTGAGGGATGAGAAGTCTTGAGAGAGCGGCTTTAATGTCCAAAGAGATGAGTTGAGGAGAGGTGGAGGTGGTGGTGGGCATCATTCATTTCCACCATTTGCTTTGCGGTCCAGGAAAAGTTAAGTTGGTCGGGCAGTTCCTTAAAACTTTACACGTTCCGTGGAATACGTTTCTTGTTTTTACAGTTGATCTGTGCCCAAGCTATATTAGTTAAAAGTTTACCCTCCTCTTCTGACTGTCCTCCTCCGTGCTGCCTTTGTTTACTTTTTCCTTCGCTCCGCATCCCAGGCGCGTCTGATAATGATTGCCCTCCCTTCTCCCTCCGTGCAGGTTAAAGGGCTATTCCGCACCCTGCTACACGAGGGGCCGCTTAATGGTGACATCGCGGTTAAGTGTGAACATTAATATATGCACAGCCAGAGGTAATGTTACACGGCTGCTTTGTTTCTGATGACACCCAATACATCTTCCAAGTAAATTAAAGTCTGCTCCCTCAGAAAAAAAAAAAAAAATAGAAAAGAAAATGAACAGCACCCCTGTCTCTTTTGTTTTGCCTCATTTGACTCCCTCTTGTCAGCGATTAAGCTGTTTTCGCTGCTCTCCCGTAAAGCCTCCTGTCCTCCCTCCGTCCCAGAGCCTCACCACCTGTTCATGTGGTAGTTTTTATGGCTGCTGAGGTGTCAGTCACAGTGACGCTTCGGGCCTCCGGGACCGATGCTTCTGTCACGCTCAGAGCGTTGATGGTGCAGTATCAGGCATGGGGCCTTTTTAATGTGCTACAGTTTTCCCTATCAATACCATTACCACCCACAGAGTACTCCCACAAGACCACAAAACTGCGTTATACAGTATATTATGTATGCATGTATATGATATAAAAATGCTGTATTGTTCCTGTAGAAAGACAAAATTCACTCTTGAATGGATCTGAAATTGTCGAAAGTCTTTTTTTTTGGGGGGTTGTAATTTACTTTAATGAAAGTTTGCACACAAGGAAATGTTTTTGTAGAAGCCACTTAGTATTGGATGTACAGGTAGAACATGAAGTGTGAAGTCAGTGGTCACGTATATTTTTCTGGTTCAAAAGTGGCACTTTAAAAGTCACATATGAACTTATTGATTTTCATCCTTTTGATTCAGACAAGGGCACAATTGCCCCAAGAGATATAACTTGTTGATAATTATTAATCAGTATTAACTTATTGTAGTTCAGGACATATCTTGATTAAAAGCTCATCCATATTTTTTGGAGTGTCTATATGCGCCCGCTGTAGCTAGACCCTTAGACCCAGTAAATCCCCCATATCATAGTGAGAAGATCCACTTAGATGATTAATGGTTTGAATGCCGGGCTGTTATATTCTTGATTTATTAGCCTAAATTATGAGATGAGATAATGAGTTTGGATTATTTTCAATTATTATTTGTTTCAGCTTTGTGTTGCAACTCATTTAGGTTTAGGCAACTATATATATAAATATTATAGCAAAAGATCATAGTTTGGGGTAAAACAGACCCTTTCACAACGTTAACATGTGTTGGAAATGCTTTCTGGCAGAGAGTCTTCGGGGCAAACTTCTCCCGTGTGCTTTGGTGCATCTAGTAGTCATGTGCTGTACATAAACCAGGCAACATGGCAGCCCCTCACAAGTGAACAAGTGAGGTAAAAAAAAACAAAAAAAAACTTGATCAACCCCCAGTGGCTGGCTGCAGGATAAGTGATAAACCTTGCCTCCTCCACTTTACTCCAAATATTGTGCTCTTCATATGATATTTTTTCAAAAGATGGTTAAAGTAAGTTTTAACATGCTGATGTGTTTACTTTTTTTACAAGTTGAGTTTAGATTTTATTTGATGCTACATAAACAGGATGTATCATAATGATTGATGGCCGCGCTTAGTGAAACAGTCACGGAGGCAGTTTCAAGCTCCCTGCTGAGGAATATCGAGCACATAACATTAATTTACAAAAACGGCTACTGTCTATTTCAAACTATAAACACGTGTTCTTAAAAAAATGGATCACTTGTGATTGAGCTGTGCGAAACCTTGGTACCACGTCTCCGTTTCCCTGGTCGGCAGTGCGCACTCTGGTCCTGAATGGCATCACCAGTGCAAAATTCTGTATCTGGAATATTTTCGTTATTTCTTGTACAAGAACAGGAAGTGAAGGCGTGCTGTCAAGATTGTGTACAGTCTGTATTTCAGATTGTTGCCTAGGGACCCCTGAGTGCTTATCTCTGCCATTCTATACTGTACACATGTAAATAGTCACACTGACTATTCCACGTTGATCCAAATGGCACAGGGCACTGATATCATCTGCCTTAATGTTTCATAGTGAATAATGGATTAAATAAGGACACGCACTCTAAGAGCCTGCTCTCTATGGTGCATTTAAAGCCATATTTTCTCTAGCCTTAAAATTATTTCGATGGGAGAGCGATGCCACTGTTATTCCCTCGTCAAGCCACAAACGCCAGTCTTGGGTTGAGCAGGTCGAGTTTCCTGTGAGTATCGTGTCCGCTGGGTAGAAGACTGAAGATAATCTCAAATATTAATGCCTACCACCCACAGACAATGGCAAGATAATGAGGAGGAGGTCTGCCATATCAAAAAACTTTACTTTCTAATTACATAGAGACATTTCATGCATGGAAGACTAAATTAAAAGCAAATATCAGCGCTTACAGAACAAACCAAGGGTGCGATATGGATGCAGCAGTGCATTGTTTTACACTATGATGCCAACAGTAACTGAAATCTGTTGCCATTTATTAAGACGCTGATTGAGTATGACTACATGTTTTCCTACATTTATTTTAAGGTTCAGCCAAAGGGGAAAAGCACTGATTTATATATTAGTTTGCTGACCATTATATAGTGTGTCAGATCTTTTTTTAGGTTGCAGGCGGCCCTCTTTTGTGTCCGCCTACAACTCCTGTGGTCATGAGCCGCCAAAATATGTGCTCACAGTGCACCTAGAACATATGGTGCCTTAGGCCCTCCATCAGTTTGGATTGTATCATTCCCATTTCCTGGAATCTCTGCTGCTTCCTATATTTTGTGTTTTCACTTAAACTGCCATTAACAATCCCCTGGGGAAACAGGACCCACAAGAAGTACAATCAGGGAGATGGGGGAAGGACAAATTGAATAACAGCCTCATAACAAAAGACTCGGAGGCCAGCAAAAGTGTGCCTGTGTGCATGTGTGTGTGTTTGAGGGAAAAGGAGAGGGAGAGGGGTAAGGAGAGGTAGAAGTAGAAGTATAGAGAGAGACAGAGAGAGTCAGAAGAGGGAGACAGAGAGAGACAGAGAGAGAGAGAGACAGAGAG